>JBBGZY010001139.1:600000-752500 GCA_037952925.1 Lithobates clamitans
TTTTATGTATCTTGGGTAAATCATAGAAGTAGGGTTATGAATAGAATGTCTCCTTGTGTCAAAACTTAGCTAGAGTTCAAGAACCAGAATGGATAGCCAGACAAGCCAAAACGTCAGTGTGACAGACTCACCCGGGACGGAGGCTTTTGGAGAGGACTGAGTGCTGGCCTCTTGCCTACCGATTATGGGCCCTGGCATTTGGGGGAACGGTGCTCTTTGTGAGCTGTATGTCTGGGGACCCTTGAGGTGGTGTTACTTTAGGTTTAGGTCCTTGTCCCCCAAGACACACAGACTCTGGGAACCCTGTATATGCCATATTAGGAATAGTGACTGAGAAAATATATCTTGGATTACTTAAAATGGGACAGTAATATTTATCCACAATATCTCCCAGGATATATGTAAAGACTATTCTTGGTTTGTTTTATTCTGAACTCAACATGTTAGTTGAGAGAGCTGATCACATTGGCCTCTAGAACTGGGTAGTAGCTGGACAGTCTACTCCTACTATAGTTTGTTGCCTACTAGGCTGAGGAGGGGGGGATCACTGTTTGTATTGTTAATTTTAATTAGCTCCTGCTATTGTGAGAAGGTGTACTGTGTTTATACTAATGTGTGAAGCTCGGTGACAACAAGTCTGACCTGTAGTGAAATCCTGATTAATCATAACAATGCTCAGGAGGGCATGGAGTCACATCGGCTGCTTTAAGGGATTAGTTAATTAGCTCATGTTAATTCTGTTTCTGGTTACAGTACTTATTGTAAGCCTGCTGTATATATTTGTGTGTCATCTCAAATAAAGGAGTCCATGTTCAGCAGCTAAACAAGTATCATCTTGTTTAACAGGAACACAGGAGAGCGTCTCTAGAGATGTGACCAAGGCGAAGGCAGAGATCATCTGGACTGGACGTCTTAAGTAGGCAGGACCAACGAGCATGATCATCACTATTAGACTGCGGGTGATACGCAGAGGAGAAAGCAAGATGAATTCCCAACTGTGCATAAAAGGCTCGCAGGAACCGGGACACAAACTGACAACCCCTGTCCGAGACAATCACCTTGGGTAGCCCATGTAAGCTAAAAATCTCCCAAGTAAAAATGGAAGCCAGCTCCTTAGAAGTGGGCAAATTCTTAAGTGGAATACGAGACATTTTCGAGAACAGGTCAACCACCATAAGGATAACTGTGTTGCCCTGGGAGTTGGGTAACTCCACACTGAAATCAAGACAGGTGGGTTCAGGGCCTCTCTCCATTTAGTATGAGTTGTAGGAGGCCCACTGGAAGGTGTCGTGGAGTCTTACTCTGAGCACACACGGAACAGGCAGCTACAAAGGCATTACATCAGCACGTAGACTAGGCCACCAGAATTGTTGGGAAATGGCCTAAAAGAGTTGATTCTTCCCAGGGTGGCCAGCAGTCTTGGGAGAATGGTAAGTCTGGAACACAGCAGTATGGAGACTCTCTGGGACAAAGCAGCGGTCACAAGGTTTATCAGGAGGAGCATCGACCTGAGCAGCAAGAATTTTGTCACCCAAAGGAGAAGTGAGACTGGTGTGAACCATAGCCAGAATAGGATCAGGAGGAATCACAGGAACCGGAACTGATTATATCTTGGAAGTGGAGGAGAATTGTCTTGATGAAGCGTCAGCCGGGTAAGAATGAGACAATGTAATCGAAACTTGACAAGAAAAGAGCCCATCGCGCCCTTCTGGGAGAGAGGCGTTTAGCCTCAGACAAGAATGTGAGATTCTTATGGTCAGTAAGAATGAGAATCGGCACAGTGGTACCTTCGAGGAGATGTCTCCATTCTTTCAGGGCTAAAATGATCGCTAACAGCTCTCTGTCATCAATCTCTTGATTGCACTCAGCAGGTGACAATTTCTTGGAAAAGAAGACACAAGGATGCATAGCGCTCTCAGAGTTAGGACGTTGAAACAGAAGGGCACCAACTCCAGTCTCAGAAGCATCAACCTCAAGGATAAAAGGTAACGGAGGATCAGGATGTGCCAACACAGGAGCAGAAACAAAGGCAGCCTTGAGACTCTCAAAGGCCTTAATGGATTCCGAAGACCAACTCTGCGGATTACCGTCCTCTCTGGTCATATCAGTCAGGGGCTTGAGCAGAGACGAGAAGTTACGAATAAACTTCCAATAATAGTTGCCAAAGCCAAGAAAACGCTGCAGAGTGCGTAAACCCACAGGTCGGGCCACTGTAGGACTTCTGAAAGTTTTGCTGGGTCCATCGAAAAACCAGCAGTGGAAATGACATAACCCAGGAATTTAACCTGTTCACAATAGAAGTCGCACTTCTCCAATTTACAATAGAGATTGTTCTCTCTTGGTTTCTGAAGCACATGACAGACATCTGTGTGGTGGCTCTCCAGGGACTTGGAAAATATGAGGAAATAGTCGAGATAAACCATGACCGGAGGACATCGTTAATAAATTCCTAAAAAACTGCCGGGGCATTACAAAGGCCAAAAGGCATTACGAGGTATTCGTAATGGCCTGTTTATGGTATTAAAAACGCAGTTTTCCACTCGTCGCCCTCATTAATCCTCACAAGATTGTATGCCCCTCTCAAATCAAGCTTCATGAAAACCAGTGTTCCCTTGAGGCGGTAAAATAACTCCGCAATCAACGGAATCGGATAGGCATTCTTAATCCTGAAATTATTGAGACCCCTATAATCAATACAAGGTCTCAGTTCACCACTCTTCTTCACAAAGAAGAAACCAGCACCAGCAGGAGACGAGGATTTGCAGATGAAACCTCGAGAAAGTGCGTCTGCAACATACTCCTCCATGGCCTTATCCTCCAAGACCGACAAAGGGTAAACCCGGCCATGAGGGGGTATGGTACAAGGTTTAAGGTCAATTGTGCAATCATATAACCGATGTGGAGGCAAACTACTGGCTTGATCTTTGTCAAAGACATCGCTAAAATCGCGGTACTCCTCAGGCAGGGAGGAGAGTGAAGAGCTGCACAGGACCTTGGCTACCTTCTACTTAGGTGAGGAAATAACTTGTAATTGGATTATCTCATGGTGAAGAGCCCCTACGGCCATGGACAATGGAACAATCTCATGAGTCACATGGGCAGGCTGTAGTGGTCTACCATCAAGAGCCTCAATGGCAAGTGGAGTGTCACGCAGCTGCAGCAAAATCGAGTGCTTTGATACAAAGGCAGTATCAATGAACAGGCCTGCAGCCCCAGTGTCGATTAGAGCCTGTATCTCGACGGACAACTCAGCCCAAGAAAGGGTGACCAAAACCAGGGGCTTCTCCTTCTGGATAACTGGGGATGAAACAACGCCACCTAAGGTCTGTCCATGACAGGACCTCAAGGTTCAGGCGTTTCCTGGGTGGGTTAGACAAGACTTCAAAAAGTGACCTGCCTAACCACAATAAAGCACAATCTCTCCCTCCTCCTAAAGGTTCTCTCATCCACAGAGAGACACATGAAACCCAAGTGCATGAGTTCACCTTCACTGACCGACTCGGTACCAGGAGGCATGGGAGGTGAGGGAGGCAACTGTGGAACTGCAAAGCTCAGAGACAAATGTAGGCGGCTTCCGCAAGCGCTCCTTAAAAAAAAGTCTTTCTCTAAGTCTGGAGTCAATGAGGATGGCAAACGTGATCAACTTCTCCAACTTAGTTGGTATATCTCGGGCTGCTATCTCATCCTTTCATTCATTTCACTCTAATATCCGAGAGACCATGAGAAAAAGCAGCCACAAGGGCCTCATTGTTCCGAGCAACTTCTGCTGCCAGAGTACGGAATTCAATGGCGTAATCAGCAACAGTTCTCATGCTCTGTTTGATGGACATGAGGCACTTGGCAGCAGAAGCAGAGCGTGCGGGAACATCAAATAACTTTTTTAAAAGAAGCCGCAAACTCAAGGTAACTCAAGACAACAGGTTTTTGCATCTCCCATAGAGGGTTTTCCCAGGCCAAGGCTATCTCTGAAAGCAAAGATATCATGAAACCTACTTTGCTTCTGTCTGTGGGAAACGCCTGGGGCAGCATCTCAAAGTATATCTCAACCTGGTTGAGAAACCCTCTGCATTGGACTGGATCACCCCAAAATCACTGGGGAAGTGGAGCGGAACCAGACATACCTCTTATAGAGGTAATACTCAAGGCGGGTGCCTGCACAGAGACTGGAGCAGCAGCAGGGACGGCCTGCAACACAGGTTGTACCGGAGCAGCCACAGTGGGAGATTTCAGGTGAGCCGTGCGACTAAAATATTACCAACAAGTGGATTGACTGCATCTTCTGAATTCATGGCCTTTGCCTACTGTCAGAAACCATGAATCAGACTGAGACAGAAGTACAGTCAGATTGCATAGTGCATGATCGTAAGTGCCAAATTTGGAATGTAGATCTGCCATGACCCACTTGTATTTTCCACACACTGAAGCAGGAAGCAATATACATCAGCCCAGAAGTGAATCTGTACACAGGAAGTAGGTGTGTGTTTTTTTTTTTAAGCCACTTCAGCAAATTTTTTGAGAGACTTAATTCAACTTTGCAGTTCATTTTTGCCCCTTCTCGGTTTCACATCATGGTAGCCTGTCTCAAGTGCTCTTACAAAATTTATTTAGTAATTCTTACATATAAATGATACAAAACTTACACACCCCTCTATTGCACAATCTTTAAACCTGCTTCACCTCCCCTCCCTCCCTCCCCTCCCTCCACCCCCTCCCTACCTCTGTGTTTAAATCCTCCTTTCCCCGCTATAGATCTATACTCTTAGTTCTTCTGCATAGCTCCATGTTTTTTTAAATTCTTTCCAACACTCCCGTTTATCTTTTACCCCCTCATTGTTTTCATCTATACAATATCATATCTCATACGTTCCATATTATATGTTTCTTCTACCGAGTCGATCCACTCCCAAATGAGAGGGCTGTCTACTACTTGCCATTTCTTGGGGATAAGTCTTTTTGCAGCATTTAGAAGGTGTGGTATCAATGATTCTTTGTATTTTTTTACTTCTCCATCCACTCCGTGTAGGAGTACTATCCACGGATCTTCTGCTAATTCTATTTTAGTGATTTCTTTTATAAAAAATAAGATCTTTTTCCAGTATTTTTTAATTATTGGGCAGCCCCACCATAGATGGGCCATTGTTCCAACCTCCTTGCAGCCACGCAAACATTCTGCCGATTTACCACTTTGATATTTGCTAGTTTTAATCATTCCAAGTTTATTGATAGAAAGAAAGAAACATAGAAATGCTTGTACAGTGCAAATTTCGCAGGTGCAACTGCGTACTTTTCGTCTTTTACAAAGTAAATTGTTTGTATCAGAAATAGAATTACTATCTGCTATGCACCATTCAATGCAGCAGAATTCTCTTATCAGCTATTCAGAGTAATTATTATTAATAACCTATAGAAGCGTGGTCTCTGTAGTAATCTGAGATAGTCTTACTCATGCCTAAGAGAGAAGTACATGCATGCATTTATATACCAGATATAACTATGATATATATGATAAGGATTAGTCAGCGAGAGATAGGGGATAGAAGTGAAGGAAACAGTAAGTGAAAGTGGAGTGAGAAAAAATGGAGTGTAGTGGGACAGAGTGGAGAGAAGGACACCCATAAGTTACGGAGGGAGGGCCCCCGCCCGCGACCCCCACACCTCTCCTACCCGTAAATCAGGTAGGAAAATCAGCAGAGTATTTGAAAAGCAGCCACGGCTGCCACGTTTTGTGGAATCGTTCAATATGGCCCTTGTCCTGAGCCAGTGTGTCTTCCATCTCATGGATTTCGTTAACCTTTGACAGCCAATCCCTAACAGAAGGAGTTGACGTAGACATCCAATGTAGAGGAATCTGAGATTTAGCTGCATTGAGGAGATGAATCGTCAATGAGCGTTTATAGCGTTTGAAAGAGGAATTGGCTAGGTGTAGCAGACAACATGCTGGGGTTAGCTCTACTCTAGTTTCTGTGATTTTTTTAATTAAGGCCTTTACCTCATTCCAGTATGGTTTGATTTTGGGGCAGTACCACCAAATGTGTGTTAGCGTGCCCTTCTCAGAGAGACATCTCCAGCATGTGTCCGGTTTTTGTGTATCCCATTTATGTAGTTTATCAGGAGTACTGTACCAATGGGTCAAGAGTTTATAATTTGTCTCTTGCAGTTTTGTGCTTATGGAGCATTTATGTGCTAGGATGGCCATGTACCTCCATTGTTTGTCAGAGATCTCCGTCTCAAGTTCCTCCGACCATCTCCTCCTGTGCCCATCCGATGCGCCCGCTCCCGAGCGATTTAACCACATGTATGCAATGGAAGTAGCTTTTTCAATTGGGATCCCCTCCCTACAGACTGACTCCAAGTTCGTTAGGGGCCTACACAGTGCTTGTGGTTCCTTAATGTTACCCAGGTAGCTTCTTATCTGGAAGTATGTCCACTGCTTCAGAAGGGGTCGGTTCATTTCTGTCTTAAAAGACGACCAGTCTTTGAGTTTGTTTTCAGCATAGCAGTCCCCCGCCAATAGAGGTTCCCCCCCTAGGGACGACCTGAGAGTCGGGTTATGTAGACCTGGTGTAAAGTCTGGGTTGTCTGATAGGGGTGTTAAGGGGCCAGGTAGTGTGGTTAGTTTTCTGTGTTTGGCTATCAGATTGATGACCTTCAAGGTCGTACCAGTTATCGGATGTGTTCGGATGGCGTGAGGAAGTGTTTTGAGGGAGGACCAAGGTAAGAATTTAAGCGGAAGCGTTGCGAGTGCTGTCTCTAGGGCAACCCAGTCCTTCATTGAATCATGGCAATGCCAATCCATGATTCTGGTTATATGTGAGGCCTGATAATATCTGCGGAAGTTCAGGAATTGAATTCCTCCTAAGTCTTTGGGTTTAACCAATGTGTCTAGTTTAATTCTGGGTTTTTTGTGTTGCCAGAGAAATCTCGTGACCATTGTATTAAGTTCATTGAAAAACTTCTGAGGGATCTCTATCGGTAGTGAGCGGGTTAGGTACAGAAATTTGGGCAGTATGACCATTTTTACTATGGCCGCTCTACCGAACCAAGAGAAAAATTTCTCATTCCACTTTGTTAGATCTTTGGCACAATTTTTAAGAAAGGTCACAAAATTTCTCTCATAGGCAGTTTTTAAAGATGGTGTAAGCCAGATCCCCAAATATTTTAATTTGGACTTGTCCCATTTGAAAGTCGAATTTGCCTGTGTCATTTTGAGCAGTCTGTCAGGAAGGGAGAGGTTCAAAGCCTCTGACTTTGTGTAATTGATTTTTAAATTGGATACATATCCGTATAGTGCGAATTCATGTAATAGGTTAGGCAGGGTTGTAGTCGGTTTCGTTAAAAAAAACAATAAATCGTCTGCATAGGCGGCTATCTTGTATTCTTTATTTTTAATCTGAAATCCCTGTATCGTGGTATTCTTTTGCACTGTTTTAATAAAGGGTTCTAATGAAAGGATAAATAATAGGGGCGATAGGGGACAGCCCTGTCTAGTCCCATTTTTGATGTATACTTTTTCTGATAGGGTACCATTTATTTTTATTTCCGCTGTCGGATTCTGATAAAGGGCGGCGATCCAGTTCAGCATGCTTGGTCCTAGACCCACCTCCCTACAAACCGCCATCATAAAATCCCATGCCACACGATCGAAGGCCTTCTCCACATCTGTTGAGAGGAGAAAACCTTCGATCTTCCTCCTCCCCGCAGCCTGTGACAGCAAGAGTGCCTTAGTGACATTGTCTCTGGCCTCCCTGTTTGGCATAAAGCCCACCTGCTCCAGGCCGATTATTTTTGAGAGCAACGGCCCCATCCTCAATGCTAGGATCTTTGCGAACAACTTAACATCTAAGTTCAGCAAAGATATGGGGCGGTAACTGGCACATTCCTCGGGGTTCTTGCCCTCCTTCGGTATAACCGTGATGTGTGCCGAGAGAAAGCCTGGAGTTACGCATCTTGGCCTGGATAAGGAGTTCAGGGCATTTTTTAGGGGTTCAGCTAGAATTTCTATAAAAGATTTGTAATATGTGGCGGAATATCCGTCCGGGCCCGGACTTTTGCCTGATTTTAGCAGTTTGATAGCCTGTTTAAGTTCCTCTGATGTAATTGGAGCTTCTAGTAGATCTGTATCATCTTTGGGCAAGGTTGGGAGTCCACTATTTAGTATGTAATCTTGTATGATTTGTGTTCTATCTCCGGACATTTGTGACTGTTTGTGTTGTGGTGGCAAGTTGTAAAGTTTCGTGTAGAAGGCGTGGAAGTGTTTTGCTATCGCCTCAGTTGCTACCTCCAGTTTTCCCTCTTTAGATCTGATTCCAGCTATCTGATTGCTGGAATTTTGTTCTCTCAGGGCCCTCGCCAAGAACCTCCCAGCTTTGTCGCCTGATTCATAATAGAGCCGCTTCTTAAAGAAAAGCAGACGTTTGGCCTTAGTATGGAGTGTCTGCTGTAACTCTTTCCTTGCCTCTAGAAGGCTCTTGGCTGAGGCCTCCGAGAGAGATTGTTTGTGTGACAATTCCAATGTCTCAATTTGGGTGAGTAGTTTTTTAATTTGGGCGTCCCTTTCCTTTTTGCGTCTTGAGCCCATCTCTATCAAGACTCCTCGAATAGTACATTTATGTGCCTCCCACACTAGTAGTGGGTCTGCCCCAGGTGTGTTATTGTGGTTGAAAAAATCGGTGACATGTCTTGTGAGTGTTGGCAAGAGCGTTTGGTCTGTCAATAGGGACGTGTTCAATCTCCATGTCTGTTGTTGTCTGTTTGTGTTCTTCAAGTCTAGGGTTATTGAAATAGGGGCATGGTCCGAAATTGTTTGGGTGCCTATATGCGCAGAGGAGATTTTCGATAGATCTCTTTGAGAAACAAATATGTAATCTAACCGGGCATACCTGTTATGTGGGACTGAGAAGTGAGTGTAGTCCCTACCGTCGGGGTTGAGGAAGCGCCAGGAGTCCACCAACTGGAGACGATGTAGGAGTGATTTAATCTTTTTCAAGATTTTGTAGGTAATGCAGGTCCTGCCGTTGGACGTATCCAAAAGTGGATTTAGAGGTACGTTAAAATCTCCTCCTAGTATAATGCAGCCACTGGCAAACTCCTGTAACCTTCCCACAGCGTGCTGGCAGAAAGCTATATGAGACTTATTGGGGAAGTATACATTGGCAAGTGTCAGGGGGAGGCCATTGTAGTCACCCTTCAGGAACACGAATCTGCCCTCAGGATCACACAATTGTTCGGTTAATTTGAATGGTGTGTCTCTACCTACTAGTATCGTGACCCCCTTCGACCTGGAGTCAGCTGTTGTGGCGTGAAAAGCTCTTGGGAACTGTGGGGATGTTAATTTAGGAATGTTATTTGTCTTAAAGTGGGTCTCTTGTAGAAACACAAATTGAGGTTTACCTTTTTTAAGTTCTCGTAGTAGGGTGGAGCGTCGCTCGGGAATGTTTAAGCCTCTGATGTTGTGAGAGGTCACAAGGGGACGGGTCCCCAACGATGAGTATACCATGTCGGGAGCAGAGGAGGAGACGGTCGAAGCCCGGATCTGTAAAGACAAAACTGTTATATGGGGCTTGTTACTAGATCCCCGCCCAGAAACAAATTTCTCTATTGGTCTGAACAGATGACCCCCCTCCCCCCTCACACAGACAGGTGCCCTAGAAGAGAAGAAAAAGAGGAGAGAAAAAGAAGGAATAAGATAGAGAGAAGGGAAAGGTCAGTAGAAAGTTATTACAATGGAGCTCACTCTCCAAAAACTCTAAGCCGCCCCAAATGGAGAAGTGCCCCCAGACGTAATATAAATATCGATCAGGGTTTGCGGGGTCAGTGGGAGGTGACCACGGCTAGAAGTGACCTAGACTCCAAATATATGGGGAACTGCGTTATCTAAATAAGAATGGTCTCAGCGAGACACACACGGTGATTCAAACTACTCAAAATGGTGATATTGTATTAATCACACCCGACCAGGATGTGTAATATGGAAACTCTGGCCTATGTATGTGAACGAAAACACACAGGAATAACTATAACAAGTATGTCAATAAACTATTCTCTAACTGGTTAACACTAACTGTTACCCATGGGTATGACCCCCAACAAACCATATAACTGCTTCAAATTTGTTTATATAGATTGGTTCAGGTCAGAACTGTGGCACCTGTAAAAAAAAAAAAAAAAAGGGGGTTCTTGTGAGGAATGTTGGTGTATCAGTGAGCCACGTCCAGGGCAGATCTGGTGTCACAGTTGAGATCCGTGTCCTTCCCTCAATCAGAAGAGAAGTGGATCGGCTATTGTGTTACTCCTCCAGGAATTGTGCCAGTATCCATATTCAGGGTATGTCAGATGTACGGGAAATTATGGGGTGTTGTTAGAGCTTCTCCTTAAAAGGCGTCTTGAGCAAGTGGGTATCCCCTTTCACCTTTCTCACCCTTCTTCTCTTTGGGGAGGTCAACCAATGGGCGGCATCATCAATGCCATGGATTCCTGTGTGTTAAAAGTTATGTTGTAGACTGTAGAGTTGCTGAGGACAGAATCAGAGTGGTAGAGGACATCTATTCACATTCCTGTGCTCTGGACGGACCAGCCTGTCTCCTCGGTGTATCAGCATAGGAGTTATTTCCTTTGTTTTGTTTATATTTCTTAGGCAATCTTTTGTCTGGGGAAGAGAGCGGAGAGGATGGAGGGCTCCTGACCAGGGGTGGTTGTAATATTTCTTCATACCATTCTGGTAGCTCTAAGAGTTCCAAGCCTAATGATTCACAGAACTCAGGTAAGTCCGCCGGTGTGCGGAGAACAGCTTGATGGCCGTTATGAGTGACTGTGAGGGCGAAGGGAAATCTCCAGGCATATCTCAGGTCCTTTGCTCTTAGCTTCTCCAGTAGGGGTTGCAGTGCACGTCTGTGCTTCAGAGTGATCTGCGAAAGATCCTGGAACAGCATGATTGTGGCGCCATTAAAAATGATTTGATCATTTTGTCTTGCTTTCCGCATAATTTCCTCTTTGGTAATAAAACTCTGTAAGCAGCAAATTATGTCACGGGGTGGAGCGGTGTCAGAGCCTCTGGGTCTGAGGGCTCTGTGGGCTCTAACGAAATCAATTTCAGTGTCCTCCTGCCTCTCAAGCAGGCTGTTGAAGACTCTTCGGAGTGCTGTGGTAATCTGATCTTGTTCCACTGATTCCGGTATTCCCCTGACTCTGATGTTGCATCTCCTTCCTCGATTGTCGAGGTCTTCAATGTGTCTATTCATGTTAATAAAGTGCTGCATATGGTTAGATGAAACCATCTCTAGCTTGTGTATGGCCTTGTCCCTCTGTCTGCCTGCATTCTCGGCCGCCGCCATCTTTTCATTTATCACCATCATGCTCGTTTTCAAATCCGTTATGGCGGCTGAAAACGTAGCTTTGATGTCTGCAGCAAACACAGACATGTCTGCGAACGTGAGCGGGTGGTCCGGTTTGGACTTACCCCTGTTGGTGTCCTCTGCAGCGGACATCGAGTCTTCGCTCTCTCCCTCCTCCTGTAAAGTCGGCGCCATCTTGCCTCTCGCGGTCCCGCTACGGGCCGCTGGTTTGTGTCGGAAGATTTCCGCTATGTTTGCGCTAGCAGAGGTTGAATTTCGGCGTGTACGTGGTCCAGGGGTCCAGTGGAGCTTTCTGCCCGGCATTTGTAAGCTGTAGGTCGGGTGTAAAGCTTAGAATCCCCGCGTGTGCCTCAGAGCCTCCTCAGTGAGCAGCCATCTCCGCCGCGCGCCAAGCCACGCCCCCCTGATATTTGCTAGTTTTATCTGGGGTTGCATACCAACCAGTTAAGCATTTGTAGTTAATTTTGGCTACTGCCGAGCTGTGGGTTAATTTCAAAATTTTCCCTACAGTGATTTTATCCCTCTGTGACCACAATTCCCTTTCTCATTTTTTAATGTAAAAATGTTAATGTTAATGACCTCCACTTCATCCACTGTCAACAACAATTTATAAATCTTTGCGATAGTGTTTTTTGTATTACCTACTAGACAAAGCCTTTCCAGCGCAGTCAAGTCTTCACCCGATCTTATTGGCTGAGGAAAATTTCCTAACAAAGTGGTTCAACTGGAGCATCACCCATGCATCCTTATTTTGTTTTAATTCTTGAAGTGATATTATTTTCCCTTTTTTTAGTATGTCTCTTAATTGTGCCCTATCGTTGTTTATCCAGTTTCCCCATATTCTCTTTTTCCCTGGTGCAAAATAATCATTTTCTTTTAGTGCTATTAGAGGTGAATTATATTTCCCATTAAGCTGCTTATACGTCACATCCCAAATTTGTAATACTTTCCATGTCAATACGTGTGTGTTTTCGTCAAGCATTCTATAGTGGGGTGGATTCCATATTATATTTCCCAGTTGTGCCTTACAAATTTTTTTTTCTAAATTAACCCATCTTTTCTCATTGTTTTCCCTAACCCACTCTATCACTCTCAACAATATTATCGCTTTGTAGTAATTTTGAATGTTGGGGACTGCCAGCCCTCCTTTTTTTTCCCTGCTTTAATATTAAGAGGGAGACTCTCGGTTTTTTATTTTTCCACACAGCTTTTATTATTAGCGATTTTAGCTTTCTAAGATATGACTGTGGTAATGCCACTGGCAGCATCTGGAACTTATAGGTAATCTTTGGGAGGAGAACAATCTTTATGGAGTTAATATGTCCTATCCAAGACAGTGGCCTACTTATTAATCTTTTACTTTCAGTTTTGATTTCTTCTAGTAGGGGGATGTAGTTTATTTTGTAGATCTTCTTCATTGAATTAGCTAATTTTATTCCCAAGTACGTTATTTCTTTCTTCCAGGAAATTTTAAATTCCTTTTTCAACTTCCCTTCTTCCAGTTTGCTTACGTTTATGTTTAAGATTTCAGGTTTCGCTAAGTTTATTTTAAAGTTTGATATTTCGCCATATTGTTTTAGAGTTTTTAATAAATTAGGCATTGTAATCCTAGTAATAGTTATATAAAATAACACATCGTCTGCAAATGCTGCAAGCTTGTGTTCCTCGTCTCCTACCTTGAATCCACTAATGTCAGGGTTATTTCGGATTGTTGCGAGTAATGGTTCTAAGGACAGCACGAATAGTAGAGGGGATAGGGGGCAGTCTTGTCTCGTCCCATTTTTCATTTCAAAGAAGAGAGAAGGAGTTCCGTTGATTTTTATAGCTGCTGTAAGGTGGAAATAAAGTGTTTTAATCCACCGAATCATTCTTGGCCCCACTCCCATAATTTCTAATGTCTGTATCATAAGCCCCCAGTCTACCCTGTTGAAGGCCTTTTCAGCATCTATCGACAGGAGTAGACCTGGGGGCCCATTTTCTTTTATCCGCTGACGTAGAAGTAGCATTCTCACCCCATTATCCCTCCCTTCTTGGGGTAAATCCTACCTGATCAGGGTGTACCAGTGTATTCATCAGTCATTTCATCTGTCCCGCCAATACTTTAGCATACAATTTGGTGTCCGCATTTAGCAGCGATATTGGCCTATAACTGGAACACAACGTACCGTCCTTCCCCTCCTTTGGGACTACTGTAATTGTAGCGGACTTTTCCCCGGGGCCGAGTCAGACAAGGCTTTGTTAATATCTTCCTCAGTTATAGAATTTCCTAGTATCTCTTTTATGTTTTCTGAAATCTTTGGTAGTCTGGCTTTTTTTAGGAATTCATTTATCTTTCCTCTTTTTTCCCCTGACTGACCCCCAGCTGGTCAACTGAGTATAATTCCTTATAATAGTTTTTAAATGTTTTGCCAATTTCCTTTGTCGTGTGGACCATTTCTCCTCTTTTGGTTTGAATTTTTTCAATATAATTTGTAGATCTTTTCTTTTGAAGCATTCTAGCTAAGTGTTTACTGGCTTTGTTCCCCCACTGGTATCTTTCTGTGGATCTGTGGATTTTTTTTTTGTCTCTTGTTCCATAAGATCCTTTAATTACTCATTTTTGGTACGTCGCTGAGTGGTGGCCCTTATGTTTTTATGTTCTTGTTCAGCTTTAAATATTTCTTCAATTAGATTTTTAATTTTCCCTGTTCTCTCTTTTTTTGCCTTACTCCTACGTCTATCAGGATCCCCCTAATGTAGGCCTTATGAGCCTCCGATAGGGTAGACCCCGATATCTATTCCCTTTCATTTGTTGCAAAATAATGTTCTAATTCCTTTTCCACAATATTTGAGCCTACCTCATCGTGAAGTAGGTCTTCATTTAATCGCCAGGCAAAGGGGTTGTCTTTAAAAACACAAACAGAGAAAAGGCGCCTCTAAGTGCAGAAGTAAACATTTTTTAATATCCCAATGGGGTTAAAAACACTTACAAGATAAGAAGACAAAAAAGGCACATCGTAGGAGTATGTGGGCGGATGTGTTCTGCAGCATTGGAAAGGGTCACGGCGGGAGGAAGTCCTCAGGCTTGTGACACACTGCGGATCAGTCACAGTCAGCAGCAGAGTGAGACGCTGGAGCACCGATGGAACTGACATAATCCAAGTAGAGAAGGAGAAGACTCGAAAGTGATGTCAATGCTGAGGGACAGCAAACCAGCCTGGACCGCAGAGCAGGTGAGGTCATAAGAAAGGGACACGTTTCGGAACTTTGGATGGTTCCTTTATCAACTTATGACCATAAGAATAGCTACACACAATTTATATTCAATGGGATGTGCCTTTTTTGTCTTCTTATCTTGTAAGTTTTTTTTACCCCGTTGGGATATTAAAACATGTTTACTTCTGCACTTAGAGGCGTCTTTTCTCTGTTTGTGTTTTTATAGATATTGCTTCATTCTGTAAAGCTGCAGCCGTTAGTGTTGAAGAATCCTTCACATCACTGCCATCACCATTACTATTGGACTTTTGTATAGAGACATTGGTTCATTTTATATTGAAGCTCTGAGTGCCCTAATCATCTTCTTTTTTACTGCATCTGCTCAAAGGATTGTCTTTGGTTCTCGGAGACTATCATTTTCTTTCTTACTGGGGCGTGGTCCGATAATGTAGATATTTCTATGTTGGATTCAACTGTCCTATCAAGAAGTCTATGGTCAACCAGTATGTAGTCTATCCTAGAATACGTCCCGTGTACAGGGGAGTAAAACGTAAAATCTTGAGTTTTAGGATTCTTGATCCTCCATATGTCCACCATTTGACACAAATGTAATTTTTGTCTTATCATTTTTAGTTGTGCGTTGTCCGTCCCCTGTACCCGGGACGTACTATCCACCCCTGGTTCCATACAATAATTCATATCTCCCATCAAAATCACGCACCCACTCTTAAAATCCATCAACCTCTCCAAGATACTTTTTAAATATTTTATGGGGCTCTTGTTAGGGGCACAGATGTTTGCCAATGTGCATTCTATTTCACTTAATTTACCTTTTAGGAAGAGAAACCTTCCTTCTGGGTCAAACAACCTTTCCTCCATTTTAAGCTGGATACCCTTCGCAAACCCTATTGCCACCCCCCTTGCTCTCTCTGTAATTGTGTCACCATAATACCAAGTCAGGAAATTATTAGAGTATAATTTAATATTTTATTCATGAGATAAGTGGGTCTGCCCCGTACCACTTGAGTTCTTTTAATACCTTATGTCTTTTAGTGGATGTGTTTAATCCCCTTACGTAATAGGTCATAAAATTTATTATTGTCATCTTTTTTCTCCTGGTTTCCTATGCTGAACTCGCTCCTCTTATCTATAGCGGGTTTTTTCCATTCTTTTATGTGTCCTACATGAGGTATCCCCCCACCCCCCTTTCCTCCCCCTCCCCCCCCACCACTCCCCCTTACCCCCTCTCTCCCCCACCCTCCTCCCTTCCTGGCCCCACACAGGCCACTGGATCGTTGAGGGCCCAAGAAACCATGGCCCTCTCCAGATCTCTTTGTCCTGAGGTGAAGCTCCGAGTGTGCCATCCCACCCCTCCCCACAAGATGAAAAATGCGGGTGTGGTAGGTCACCGAGAGCCCGACCCGGATCAGCCTGTATCATCCCTCCATGACAGTCCCCCCCTCCCCCCACTCCCCCAAAGATCTCCCAATAACTGATTTTAGACTGTATTCCTGACTTATTATTGCTCACTATCTTCTTTCTGTTAAAAATTTCTATTCTTCCTCAGTCCAACCAGGCAACTCTGCAAATCTAGTTTATTACAGAATTCCACCAATTCTTCAGGGAACCGTAATCTGGCAGATCTCCCCTCCTTGAAGCCCTTCAAACAGGCTGGGAAACCCCAGCTATATTTAATATTTTCAGTCCTCATCAGCTCCAGCAGGGGTTTAAAGAGTTGCCTTCTTGCCAGAGTTTCTGGTGCCAGATCTTTAAACACCTGTAACTCAGATCCCTCATAGAATAAAGGCGGTTTTCCTTTCATCTTCATCCAAATTTCTGCTTTCTCTTCATAGAATCTGAATCTTACTATTATGTCCTGTGGCCTGTCTGCTTCTGTGTTGTAAAATTTTCTGACCTGGTGCACACTCTCTATCTTTGGAAATACATCTACTCCTTATAATAAGGGGCCAAATATTGTATTTGTAATTCTTCTCAGGTCTTCTCCCTTTTTTTCTGGGACTGAGCGAATTCTAACATTTTGCCTTCTGTTCCTATTCTCTTGGTCTTCTAGTCTGTAGAGGATTTTATTCTGATTTTGTTGTGTTATTTTAATTTGCCCTTTAAGGTTGCAGAGCTCCTGCATTTGTTTATCTGTTCTTTTTTCTGTCATCTCTTCTCTTTCCAACAGATTTCCCAAGTCCACTCTCAGCATATTTATGTCTGATTTTATTGAGTTTTCCAACCTCAGGAACATCTCCATCATTTCTCCTTTTGTAGGGATTTGGGCATCGACTCTTTTTTCCTCCAATCTACTTATTTCCAGCTCACTCTCTGTTGTAAAGTCCTCCCTGGAATGGTCTGATGTTTCTCCTGTTTTTTTTCTGTTCCCCTTTTCCTTTCCATTTTAGCTGGCCTTTGTTTCTCCTGGTCTGTGTTCCTGGGACTGGCTCCCTGCGACATATACTGTTCGATCATGCTAATGGTGGCTTTGTCTTTTGGGGATCTGGGGGCTCCCCCCTTTGCTGATTTGGTTGTGGCTTTACTAATATTACCTTTCTTTTTTATCCCTCTTATCCGTTTCCCCAGCCTTAACTCACTCTGTTCCCTCCCATGCAATCGGTTTAAGGAGTGGGTAGAGGGAAAATAACCCCCCCCCAGGGGGGGCACGCCGTCCACGATTCCCACATGCCATCCTGCTCTGCCACAGCCCCGCTGATTCACCTATGCTCCTACGAGCGAGCGGCGCGCAGGTTCTGGAACAGCCGGCGGAGGTGTCATATGCGGGCACGGAGCATCTCCTCCGGGACCACCACAGCTCTCCTCAGGTTGGCACGCGCTTCACGCACCGGCCGACATACTCAGGCCCCTCCCTCCATGATGAACGTTACAGCCTCACATCTCCCATCTCCCAGATGTGTGAGGGTAGGTGTGTGTTTTGAGGCCAAATCATTTAGACATACACACAACACAAACACCACCCCATGTAAAAAATGATCTTAATTTGCAAATAAGGATCATATCTTCCTCAGAGAACAGTGAGCAGGGCATGGTGGTGGGAAAAAATAAGCAGCAGTACAAGTGTTATGTCTCCAGGAGACCTTTCTCTCTCTCAAGGTTCAGAAAAGAGAATTCATATTGTCATTTGATTGTATATTGTGTTGCTGCATCATTAAGCTATAAATTATGTTTCTTCCAGGTTAGCTGTACGCATGCGTCACCTACTGGCTAAACATTAATACCATTTGTAATAATACCTTTAACCTTTAAAGGATGTGACATAAAAATCATCACATCCTCTTTAGTCAGGAAGTGAATACCCCCTAGGGATCAGCATTTTCAAGATTATCCCAGCTGCCTAGATGTAATCTCTTCCCATCCATGGCATCAAAGGTAAGCAATCTTTCACTTCCTCCTCGACAGGCTATTAGGGAAATCAGATAGTAATTTCAGTTGTTATTTTATATGATGTTTACTATTGTATGGTAATGTTATATTATTCTTGTTATTTTCAGTTTTACCGCATATAACGTGTGTCATTCACACTTGTATTAAATCTGCAACGTGCCAATAAAGACACAGACAAGAAACAGCAGTCTATTATTGTGTGCGCAGAAAAAGGTTATCTGCCTGGATAGCTACCCATAGACTCTGGGAGTACGGGGGGCGAGACCAGGACAACAAGCAACTTCCTGGAGGGGCGTAATGTCATTCCAGTGTGCTGGCCACTGCTTCCAGGAACCAGATATGAGCCAGGGGTACAGCAGTTGTGCATCTCACATACACAGCAATCGTACATCTAGATGCATTTGGCACATCTAGCTGCAGCAATCCAATTTTTATGGAAATTAAGAGTAAAGCAGATGCAGATTTCCAGGACTGGACTAACAAATTTTTATAGTGAAAGGCAATTGGTGTTTTCTATTAAACAAGGTCTGAATGAGTCATTGACATGCATTACAGTTGAAGGAATGTGTCTTTGCAAAATTAAACTAAATGAAATCCTTTCTTATTTTTGCTTGAGGATAGAGTGCTGAGGGATTAGACGTCTTGTCAATTTTTGGGGATGTCTGCACCCCTGATAGGGTGAAGACACCTCCCAAATTTTGCCAGTTTCTCCTTCAAATTTATTAACTTCCTGTCACATAGCCAAACAAAAAGTCAGGGTAAAACCCTACCAATGTCTTTCCTTGGGGACACATAGGTCAATCTAAATAGTTTCCCCATGAGGGAAATCCACTCTAGCATTTTGCTGTGTACACCCCAAATTATTAGGTATCTTGGACTTTGGGGTTTATTTACTAAAGGCAAATCCACTTTGCACTACAAGTGCACTTGGAAGTGCAGTTGCTGGAAACCCGAGGGGGACATGCAAGGAAGATAAAAAAAACAGCATCTCTGCTTCTACATGATAGGATGATAAAATCACCAGTGCTTCCCCTCAGGTTTACAGCGAGTACACTTGTATTGCAGAGTGGATTTGCCTTTAATAAACGCTAAAATACCTAATAATTTGGGGTGTACACAACAAAGTGCTAGAGTGCAATTTGCTTAATGGGGACACTAGTTGGTTTGACCTGTGTGTCCCCAAGGAAAGACATTAGTAGGGTTTTACCCTCATGCTATGTTACAGGAACTGAAGACAATTTTCAGAAAAAGGACACATAGCCCAACCTAAAAAAGACGAACAGGGGTTCTAACACTCACTTGGTTTCCTTAAAATGGTTACAATTATAATTAGCTAGATTTTAGCTCAGTGCTCTAAATCAGCACTTCTCAACCTTGTCCTCAAGTACCCCCAACAGGCCATGTTTGCAGGTTTTCCTTCATCTTGCACAGGTATTTTAAATCAGAGTCAATGGCTTGGTATTTTGGACAGCTGTTTTAGCTAAAATTCCCAAAACATGTCCTGTCAAGGACATGTCAAAACATGTCCTGGCATTACTTGGATTGAGCATGAATCTGCAAAACAAATTATTAACAAAACACATAAAACAAAAAAATTTGTTCCAAATTCTATTGGTCAACAAAGCGGGACTTGCAAAAGAGGAAGGGAAGCAAAAAAGACATGTATGTTAATTTGAGACACTAACAGAATATAGTTTTGAGGTCTGACCATTTTGCAGAGGAAATGAACAGGAGTTAAAAGGACTGTGCCCACAAACGGAGAGTCTCTTAAGGATTTAAACATTTATTAGTCACAACATCTTGAGGAAGATTTTGCAATTTTGCAAAATAATGCACAGACAATTAAATCAAAGGGAAACTAACAACCTACAAACAACACACAAAACATCAAAAATATTTCAGGGTAAAATATCCCTCCCCCCCAAATAAATAAATAAACAAAAGTAAAAAATACTTGCTCGAAAACACATCTGTTTTGAAAAGACTTAACAAACAAAATACAAAGAGAAAATACATGTGTTACAAATTCTATTAGGACAAATACAAAGAGAAAATACATGTGTTACAAATTCTATTAGGACACCCAAATGTTATTTCTTTTTTTTGTCCATTTCAGAAAACTCTATCGAGAGACAATTCAGCTTAACGCTCATTCACTGTCTCCAACAAGGACTTACATAATCATGGAAGAGACTTAATTTTTAATCAACATCCTCTATTGTTTAAACTTACAGATGCCTTCGGCATCCACACCCTTCTTTTTATCCAACACAAAAAAGAAGTATAGCTTGTTTGCCCAATAATCTTTCCATTTTTGACCCACATAAAAAAGTAAACAATACCAATTAATTTTCCTCAATCTTATCTCCCCAGGAGGGAAGATATTGCTTGCATACAAAATTAAAGGTGAGATTACTGCCTTGACTACTAAAACTTTCCCATAAATCGACAATTTTCTTAGACACTAAAACCTCAACTTCTTGGCTATCTTTTCTCCCACTTCATTCCAGCACTCTTCCCCTTTCAATCCATGGTCAAAGACAATACCCAAAATCCTCACTTCATCCTCAACCTTCCCAATTTGATCATCCACACATTCCCCTTGTCTCCCATACACACCCAAACTACACGTATTCCAATTCACACTCATTCCCGCACATACACAAAAAATAGACAAAAGTAACTTCACCTTTCTTACGCCCACCACCGACTGACACACTGCCACCACGTCATCCATATAACCTAAACATTTCACAATTTTCCCCCCACTCCCAGGCACCAAAAAGCCCTTCACCACCTTATCCCTCTGTATCATCCTTAACAGTGAATCAATAAAACAAATAAAGAGAATAGGGGACAGGGGACACCCCGATTTAACCAAAAAAGTCCACCCCAAACTCCCATTAACCAGACCCTGACTACTGATCCCCCAATACAACCCTTTTATTACATTAATGAGCTGCTGTGGTATACCCATCCGCTTCAAAACCTCCCACAAAAACCCATGATTCACTTTATCATATGCCTTCTCTAGGTCAAATGATGTCAGGATAATCAAACTATTCCTACCTTTGCAAAAAATAATGATATCCCTAACTATAAATAAATTCTCTGAGATCATTCGACCCAAAACTGCACAGGTCTGCTTCTCGCTAACCATCCTACTAATGACCTTAGATAATCTCCTCACCACCATTTTTTCAAATACCTTGCAGTCTGAATTTAACAAGGAGATAGGCCTCCAATTTCAAATATCCTTCCTATCCCCCTTCTTATAAATTAATACCACTACCGCTTCTCTCATAGATTCAAATATAATACCTTCCCTCATCATGTAACTAAATAACTCAACTAATTCCACTTTAATAATATCCCAAAAACAATTTAAAAAACTCACTTGGTAAGCCATCCCCTCCTGGGGTTATATTAGCCCCCATGCTTGTCACAGCTTCCCACACCTCCTCCTCGTTCACCTCTTTCTGCAAAAAAACCTTATCATCCTCATCTAAATTATCCTCTACCATATCAATCATTCTATATCTGACACATCAACACACACTCCCTCAAACAACCGTTCATAAAATTGAGTCACGCATTCCTACACATTCTCTCCCTTACATTCCCTCCCTTCTTCATCATACACACCCTCAAACACTCTTTTTTCCTTACAAACCTTCTTGAAAAATAATTTGTTTTCCTCTTTCAGTTAATACCTCTTTAATCTTCCTAACATGGTCTATTTCATCGGCCATTTCATCGGCCATTTCATCGGCCGTGACGTGGCTCTGTGGCTCACGCATGCGTTTGCAAATGCGTGCGGACTAAACCCCTTTTTTAACGCTTACTGTTAGATAGGTCAATTTGGTTGTCTGCAAGCTGGTGGTAAGTAGACTTTGGCTTTTTCCTGGGCATTCCCCAGACACTTGTTGGTACCTTTTTTAGCCTCCCAATGCTGTTTACTGCGATAGCCAGCTATAAATGAGAGTGGTGGCAAGCTTTTGTTATCACGTGAGTGTTTGTATTGGTCCAGCAGTGCACCAACACCTTTGCAGCCATTGTGCTATTGCTGGGTGTTTGGTGTACTCCTGTACCTTTAAGGAGGGTGGGCTCCCCTCCAGCCACCTGCTCTCATTTATCCATTAAATGCATGTGCCTCCACTGTGGGGACACTCATACTTTAGTGTTAGGACCACAGATACAAGGGTGCCGTGACGTGGCTCTGTGGCTCAAGCATACGTTTGCAAATGCGTGCGGACTAAACCCCTTTTTAAACGCTTACTGTTAGATAGGTCAATTTGGTTGTCTGCAAGCTGGTGGTAAGTAGACTTTGGCTTTTTCCTGGGCATTCCCCAGACACTTGTTGGTACTTTTATCCCTACTCTTTTTTTGAAAAAAAAAATCCTTTTTTCCCAATCCCACCAACCCAAAATATTACTGAAATCTTTTTTCCTATTAAGCCATCTACTATGTCCATACTAAAATGGGCTTTGGCATGCTCATCCTGCAACAATACACTATTTAACCTCCATACCCCTAAACCAAACTTAATACTATCCCCAACCAACATACACTGCCACATGGTCTGAAAAAATTACCGGCCTGTGCTTAACATTAGCACATTTGAACGCATCAGAAAACAAACATAAATCAGTTCTGGATTTGGTGCGCCCACTCTCCGAAAAAAGTGAAATACAGATCCACCAAACCCAGAACAATATGCGCATCATTGAGATGTAAGTCCTGAATTACTCCATTCAGCATGGTGCTACCTACATCTAACTTAGTCTCCGCTACTCTTATCCGATCTTTCTCCAAATGGATCGTATTAAAATCACCCATGATCACAGTAGGTGTCCTTCCCACTGCATGTAACTTCAAAACTTCAAAAAACTCAAGACGTTCCTGTCTATTCACAGGAGCATATAAATTAAAAAGCCTAAACTTCTTGTTAAACAAAACTAAATCCGCTTTAATTAATCTTCCTGGCACTAACACAACATGTGACATAATTGTGAATATTTCTATTTGTAATGATAATGCCTACCCCAGCATTCCTATTGTCCCCAACTGCCGACCCTATGTAATCCACCACCCACTCCGGATACTTGGGCGGTCGATTAAAAAAACATTCCTGTAGACAGATGATGTCTCCTCCATTGATCCTCAAGTCCTCAAAAATGGCACTTTGTCTAGTTGATGACCCAAAACCCCTCACATTGAGGGACACCAGCTTGATGCTCATTCACATGAAGATGTGCATCATTCACCCCCAGTCCTATCACTTAAGCCAGAAAACTGACATACATTCCTCAGGGCCACAACGCTTTCATCATCCAGAAACTCCTGACTAGGTGACATTGTGAAGTCCCCGAACTTAGTGCTGGTGATTCTACCTCCACTCAGCCTTCCCCAGGACCTCAAAAGGGTTACTTGTTTCAATTCCAGCTGCCTCTACTTTCAATTTCTTAGCCCTTCTTATCTTAGGGCTCTCCAAAGCGTCCACCTTGGTCTTGGCACCCAGTGTCTCCATCTTTTCCATCTCCTTTTCTTGGGCTTCCTGCACCTCCGACTCCCACTGTAAGGCTGCTGCCAACTCCTCCATAGCCTCCTCCACTGCCCTATCCACCTCTGCTCCAGTCTCCGCTGTTAATGGCTCCACACTGGTGGGTGGCAATTCTACTCTCTCCTCCACTCTCTCCTCCACACCCTAGTGTCCTCTTTCTTCCTCTTCCACCTCCTCCTCCCCCTCCTCTCCCTGTCTTTCAGGAGAGTCAGACAGCACCTGTGTGGACACTGGTCATCCACTCTCAGCAGTGCGTCTGACAGCTTCAGCATAAGAGACATAGGCCCTTCGTACTTTTGGACAATTCTTCACTGCTTGATTGCGCTGTCCACATATATCACAGGCCCGCTTAACCAAGCTGGCCCAAGCCTCCTGCCCCTCCTCCCCACAGTTCCAGCAGTGCATCTCCACATTACATTCACTCTGGTATACCAAAATTATGACATCTTCTGCAGTACGTTGGTTGACCAGGGTAGTAGAGAAACCCTCTATTCCTTGCTATTGAAAAATTAGCTGGTGGATGCCGTACTCCACCAATCCCTTCAGAATCCACCTTCAGTTTGAAAAAAAACTTCAATTTGCCATTAAAGATCCCTTAGACAATTAGTCAGCCCAAAGCCTCCCTTCACTGAAGAGCAGTATCTCTTCAAAAAGGCCACTACCAAGGCAATGTCAGTGAAGGGATTAAACAGGGGAACAACCAGCGTTTTCTCCTCCATAGCATACAAGGGTTGCACTATGAAAGGTCTTATAGACTCATGGTTAGCTTTTTCCAATTTCTTACACTTCTCAATAACTCCTGTGCAAAAATTGCTATGCACAAAAGAAACATCATAGTACCTTGGTGCTGCATGGTCCTGGATACAATAGATGTGTCGTGGTTCCACTCCAACTGATTTCTCCAGCAAATCCTGCACAAGGAACTCCAAACTCACTTTATGCAAATGGCCAGGCATCACCTGAAACCGCAAGGTGTTCTGAATCCCCCTTCGCTCCATCGAGCTCAGCAAGGAAAATTCAGGCCATCAAGCAATCTTGCCTCTTTTCAGGGCAAGGTAAAGAATGCTTTCTGCAAACTTTATATAACATAGGCTTGTGTGCTAATGAAGCAATTGAAAACACATGCACAGTCCAAGAAATACACAAAATGCAAGTTCACCCAGTGTAGAGACATTACTTCAAAGTGGGTACACCTGTTAAGGATGTCCTTAAATTACTAACCCAAAAAAACACACTCTCTGAGCATGCCCAGAAAAATCCAAGTGCTGTTCACACACAAAAAGCACAAAAAAAAACCCCCAAAGTCCCTGAGCATGCCCAGACCAACCCAAATGCATTTCACACACCAAAAGTCGCAGCAAAAAAACAAAGTCTCTGAGCATGCCCAGACCAACCCAAATGCAGCTAGCACAAAATAAGCCACCCCCCTGTCCAAAATAAAGCACACCATCCAGCATGCTACAAAATTACAGATGGGACAAACACCCCTGGTCCAAGGGGCAAACAAAGAGCCTAACATGGGCAAAAGTCAGGGCTTTTTTTCAGCGGGAACGTGGGGGAATGCAGTTCCGGCACCTCCTGCACTGAATGTATGTAATGGCAAAGGGTGCTGGGGTGTGGCTGGGAGATCTGTTGTTGATGGGAGGAATCTACTGTTCAGGGAAGGGTCTGTTGTTGTTGGTTACTGGAGGGTCTATTGATGCTGGCTGCTGGGGGATCTATCATTGCTGGGTGGCAATTGTTGCTGGGAGGGTTCTACTGATGAGAGAGGGTTTATTGTTGCTGGCTGCTGGAGGGTCTATTGATGCTGGCTGCTGGGAGATCTGTTGTTGACAGGGGTCTTTGTTGCTGGGGTGGATCTGTTGTTACTAGGGTGGATCTTTTGTTACTGGAGGGTCATTTTGTTGCAGGAGGGGTTAAAAGGGAGGATCTATTGTTGAAAGAAGGCTGTATATCTTAACCACTTCAGCCCCGGAAGGATTTACCCCCTTCCTGACCAGAGCACTTTTTACAATTTGGCACTGCGTCACTTTAACTGCTAATTGCGCGGTCATGCAATGCTGTACCCAAACAAAATTTGTGTCCTTTTCTTCCCACAAATAGAGCTTTTTTTTTAAGGTATTTGATCACCTCTGTGATTTTTATTTTTTGCGCTATAAACGGAAAAAGACCGACAATTTTGAAAAAAAATGATATTTTCTACTTTTTGTTATAAAAAAAATCCAATAAACTCAATTTTAGTCATACATTTATGCCAAAATGTATTCGGCCACATTTCTTTGGTAAAAAAAATGTCAATAAGCGTATATTTATTGGTTTGCGCAAAAGTTATAGTGTCTACAAACTAGGGTACATTTTCTGGAATTTACACAGCTTTTAGTTTATGACTGTCTATGTCATTTCTTGAGGTGCTAAAATGGCAGGACAGTACAAACCCCCCCCAAATGACCCCATTTTGGAAAGTAGACACCCCAAGGAAATTGCTGAGAGGCATGTTGAGCCCATTGAATATTATTTTTTTGTCCCAAGTGATTGAATAATGACAAAAAAAAAAAAAAATTACAAAAAGTTGTCACTAAATGATATATTGCTCACACAGGCCATGGGCATATGTGGAACTGCACATTCCATAAAATGCCAAGATGGCACAAAAACCCCCCAAATTACCCCATTTTGGAAAGTAGACACCCCAAGCTATTTGCTGAGAGGCATGTTGAGTCCATGGAATATTTTATATTTTGACACAAGTTGCGGGAAAGTGACAATTTTTTTTTTTTTTTGCACAAAGTTGTCACTAAATTATACATTGCTCAAACATGCCATGGGCATATGTGGAATTACACCCCAAAATACATTCTACTGCTTCTCCTGAGTACGGGGATACCACATGTGTGGGACTTTTTGGGAGCCTAGCTGCATACTGGGCCCCGAAAACCAATCACCGCCTTCAGGATTTCTAAGGGCGTAAATTTTTGATTCACTCCTCACTACCTATCACAGTTTTGAAGGCCATAAAATGCCAAGATGGCACAACCTCCCCCCCCCAAATGACCCCATTTTGGAAAGTAGACACCCCAAGCTATTTGCTGAGAGGCATGGTGAGTATTTTGCAGCTCTCATTTGTTTTTGAAAATGAAGAAAGTCAAGAAAAATTTTTTTTTTTCTTTTTTCAATTTTCAAAACTTTGTGACAAAAAGTGAGGTCTGCAAAATACTCACTATGCCTCTCAACAAATAGCTTGGGGTGTCTACTTTCCAAAATAGGGTCATTTGGGGGGGTTTGTGCCACCTGGGCATTCCATGGCCTCCGAAACTGTGATAGGCAGTGAAATCTGTGAAAGAGTGAAATCAAAAATTTACGCCCTTAGAAAGCCTGAAGGCGGTGCTTGATTTTTGGGGGCCCGTACGCGGCTAGGCTCCCAAAAAGTCTCACACATGTGGTATTCCCAGACTCAGGAGAAGCAACAGAATGTATTTTGGGGTATAATTTCACATATTCCCATGGAATGTTTGAGCAATATATCATTTAGTGACAACTTTGTGCAAAAAAAAAATGTGTCTTTTTCCCGCAACTTGTGCCACAATATAAAATATTCCATGGACTCAACATGCCTCTCAGTAAATAGCTTGGGGTGTCTACTTTCCAAAATGGGGTCATTTGGGGGGGGGGGTTGAACTGTCCTGGCATTTTATGCACAACATTTAGAAGCTTATGTCACACATCACCCACTCTTCTAACCACTTGAAGACAAAGCCCTTTCTGACACTTTTTGTTTACATGAAAAAATTATTTTTTTTGCAATAAAATTACAGGTACTTTGAACTCCAAAACATCATATATTTTTTTAAAGAAAATGCCCTACAGATTAAAATGCTGGGTGTTTCATTTTTTTTTTCACACAGTATTTGCTCAGCGATTTTTCAAACGCATTTTTTTGGAAATTTTTTTTTTTTTTTAATGCACTAAAACACACTATACTGCCCAAATGTTTGATGAAATAAAAAAGATGATCTTAGGCCGAGTACATGGATACCAAACATGACATGCTTTAAAATTGCGCACAAACGTGCAGTGGCGACAAACTAAATACATTTTTAAAAGCCTTTAAAAGCCTCTACAGGTTACCACTTTAGATTTACAGAGGAGGTCTACTGCTAAAATTACTGCCCTCGATCTGACCTTCGCAGTGATACCTCACATGCATGGTGCAATTGCTGTTTACATTTGACGCCAGACCAACGCTTGCGTTTGCCTTTGCGTGAGAGCAGGGGGGGACAGAGGTGCTTTTTTTTTTCTTTATTTTTTTTTGCTTTTTTATCTTATTTTTAAACTGTTCCTTTCATTTTTTTTTAAATCATTTTTATTGTTATCTCAGGGAATGTAAATATCCCCTATGATAGCAATAGGTAGTGACAGGTACTCTTTTTTGAAAAAAATGGGGTCTATTAGACCCTAGATCTCTCCTCTTCCCTCAAAGCATCTGACCACACCAAGATCGGTGTGATAAAATGCTTTCCCAATTTCCCAATGGCACTGTTTACATCTGGCGAAATCTAAGTCATGAAATGCTCATAGCTTCCGGGTTTCTTAGGCCATAGAGATGTTTGGAGCCACTCTGGTCTCTGATCAGCTCTATGGTCAGCCGGCTGAATCACCGGCTGCATTCTCAGGTACCCTGTTGGGACAGGAGAGCCAGAGAAAAACATGGAAGATTGTGGGGGGGGGGGTCATTCCCTTCCACTGCTTGTAAAAGTAGTCTAGAGGCTAATTAGCCGCTAGGATTGCTTTTACATGAAAGCCGGCTGAAAAGAATGATACCAAGATGATATCTAAACCTGCAGGCATCATTCTGGTATAACCACTCAAAGTCCAGCAACATACCAGTACGTTGCTGGTCCTTGTTTGGCATATGTTGTAAACTTTTTTTTTCATGCAGCCTGTGGGCTGAACAAAAAAAGAGATTGATCGGTGGGTATGCCCGCCATTAGAATACCTCCCTTCATCCACCCACTTCTAATGATGGGTATACATGCACCGTATATATATGCCGAAGCATGGGGGCATCCTCCCGCAAAAGGTAGGAGCAAATCGCTCCTCCACCCACTGCTGTCCCCACGCTTCGGCATATATGCTGAAGTATGTAACTGTGGTGGTAAAATCACCTCAGATAGTGCTGGAGTCACGGCTTTATGTATCATGGGAGCAAACGCTGTTGCTGTCAAGATGAATAAATCTGCAGCTGAATGGCGTACCTGAAAAAAAATGGTTACCAATAAAACACAGTAAACAGTAAAGTATAAAAAAATTATATCTGAAAAGCAAACATGGTAAAACATAATAACAATAAAACATTGCAGAATAGAATACAGTAAAAAAGAGCAGAACAATAGAGAGAGAATAGAGAGAGAGAGAACAATAAAATGACAACTATTTTTGTTTATTTTATTTTATTTTATTTTTTTGTGTTTTTATTTATTTATTTTTTTTTACAATTTTTTTTTTCAACTATAACTTTTGTAACTGGTACCAGGTTCGGGTCTCTCAAAATGCGATGGCATCTTGGGAGACCCTGTGTTAGTGTGCCTAGTCTGTGCAGTGCTGTACCCTAAGCTAATACTCAACTAGTGAATGGTAGCGTTCAAAACATTCACTAATGCATAGACCAGGATTGTCAGGACAGGAGGAACAATAATACCGAGTGTCACGCCTATATCCACGCTTGCTGCAGACACAACATCTTCTTTGGGGGGCTCGTTGGGTAGGGGTACTCGGGAGGACATAAGGAAAATGCCTCTCATGCAGCCAGCTTACTGCATTTGGTTGGGGAAGGTGAGGTGGAGCACCGTCTGGATACAGAAGGGCTCTGATGATCTCTTCCTGGAATTTAAGGAAGGATCCAGTCCGTCCTGAAGCTCTGTATAGCACATGAGCGTTCAGCAAAGCCAATAAATAAACAGACACTTTCTTGTACCAGCGTCTGGCCTTACGGGCAAATAGGTACGGCACCAACAACTGGTCGTTGAGGTCCACCCCTCCCATATTTTGGTTATATTCGTGGACACAGAGGAGTTTCTCCACAACACCAGTAATTTGGACCGTTGTGTCTGCATGAAGGGAGGTAAGAACGAAAACATTCTTATTATCCCTCCACTTCATAGCGAGCAAGTTATTACACTTGAAGCAGGCTCTCTCTCCCAGCCTAAGACGGAAATCTACAAGCCGCTGGGGAAAGCCCCGACGATTAGGTCGCACGGTGCCACATGCTCCAATCTGTTGATCAAAAAGGTGACTAAAAAGTGGCACGCTCGTGTAATAATTGTCCATGTACAAGTGGTACCCCTTTCCGAATAAGGGTGACACCAAGTCCTACACTATCTTGCTAGCGCTTCCTATGTAGTCAGGGCAGTTTGTCGGCTCTACGTGACTATCTTTGCCCTCGTAAACCATAAAACTACATGTATAGCCTGTGGCCCTGTCACAGAGCTTATACATCTTGACCCCGTATCTGGCACGCTTGCTGGGAAGATACTGTTTGAATGACAAGCGGCCAGAAAATGTAATCAGGGACTCATCAACGCAGACAACTTGATGGGGAGTAAACAAGTCTGCAAAACGTTGGTTGAAGTGGTTTACGAGGGTTCGAATTTTGTAGAGCCGATCGTATTCAGGGTCTCCACGAGGACAACAGAGTTCATTTTCATTGAAGTGCATGAACTGCAAAATCTGCTCATATCGTGCTCTGGTCGTGAAGGCAGAGAACAAGGGCATATGGTGAATTGGGTCAGTGGACCAATATGACCGCAACTCACTCTTTTTAGTTATGCCCATGTTGAGGGAAAGGCCCAGAAAGAGCTTAAATTCGGAGACCGTAATTGGTCTGCAATCTCTGGCAAGGGAGGACTGGGGAATAGTGGCGATGTGTTGACCAGCGTATAAATTGCTTTGGTCCACAATAGATCTATAGAGATCTTCGGTGGAAAGCAGCGAATAAAAATCCAGTGACATAAAATCAACTGTTTCCACATGAATGTCGGGTTGGCCAGTGAATGGGGGAAGTACGGGTGCTGCAGAAGTGGTGGGTTCCCAATTCGGATTGGCGAATGCAGCAGGAAGGGCACTATGGGCATGACGGGCCTGTGTTTGTCTTCTTGGTGGACACTACTTGTGCTTGCCACCTCGCAAGCTTGAACTGCACTTATGGGGCTCGCCACGTCACCAAGTGTTACTGCAGTGCTGGATGTACGACCAGGGTGTACTAGGCCGCTGGTGCTTGCCAGTTCACCAGAAGGAATAGCGGCGCTAGTACTGCTCTGCTCCATACGAGGGACCTGCAGTTCTTGCACATGAAGGACAGAAGAAGAAGTTCGGGGTCTGGTACGCCTGACCTTGGCAGGGACCATAACTCCGTTGTCAGAGCTATCTGTCATGGAGCCGCTGTCCTCTACAGGATCGTATTCTGAGCCTGAATCTAACAGATGAGTGACTTCCTCTTCACTATCTGTCATGCTCAAAAATGTGTAGGCCTCTTCACTAGTGTACCTTCGATTTGCCATTTTGGGCTCTAAATTTAGTGGTACACTAGTGAGACTCACAGGCAAAAAAGCTCCTGACTGTTAGCGACTATCAAAATGCTACCAACAAAAACTGTTAGCGATCGCAGGGATCAGGCCTGACTCTGTGAACGCTGCAGTTATGTGTGTTTAGTGTTTTGTAAGTGACAGTGATCGATCGATACTGCACTTGAGTGGGCTGGGCAGGGCTGGGCCGAGGGGCAAAACGCAGGTGCTAGCAGGTATCTGGGCTGATCCAGCTAACACTGTGTTTATGGGAACCCTAAACTGCTGGGGATGCTAGTATAGATCTGATCGGATCAGATATTGATCCGTTCAGATGCTATAGCACTAAGGGAGGTTTATGCTGCGTGCGTGGGTGTTAGCGGTACTGGCGCTAACCTGACGCTGCCTGGGGCGATGCAGACCTTATCTGACCCTAAAACTTAACTTATATCACCGCCGGGTGATTAGGTGGTTAAACCTTTATTAGGTAATAAACGGCGGGTGCCCTGAAACTATAATAAGCAAACTAACTAACCAGTATCACCCGTAACAGTTATACGGTGATCATTGGTGAAAGGGTTAACTAGGGGGCAATCAGGGGGTTAAAACCTTTATTAGGTAGTATATGGGGGTCCCTGTCGCTATAAAACACTGACGGCGAACCTATATACTTACCTCCCTAACTAGCATCACCTGTGTCACTAATACATCGATCAGAAAAATGATCGCTTAGTGACACTGGTGATGGGGTGTGATCAAGGGGTTAACCTTTATTAGGGGGGTTAGGGGGGTATCCTAGACCTAAAGGGGTCTAACACTAACTGCCCTACCACTTATAACTGTCACAAACTGACACCAATGCAAAAAAAAAAAAAACTGCTATTGGTGTCACTGTGACAGGGGGTACAGGGGGGGTGATCGGGGGGTGATGGGGTGAAAAGTGTGCCTAGTGTGTTCTACTGAAAGTGTAGTGTTTGGTGCACTTACTTGATGTCTTCTCTCCTCGGCACCGGACCGAAAAGACTGGCTCAAGGAGAGATGACACCACTTCCTCTGCCACTGTTTACATTACAGCAGCAGAGGAAGAACGTCATTGCCTGGGAGCGATTGTGAGGGGGTGGCCACGAATGGATGGCCTCCCCCTCACCTCTGATTGCTCCCGTACAGAAGCGGACCCCCCGCCCCCGGGGGGCAAGTAACGTACCCATACGTTACTTTGCCTGCCCGTGCCATTCTGCTGCAGTATATCTGTGTGAGGCGGTCGGCAAGTGGTTAATGCTTATTAATAAAATCTATACAAATTACACAACACCACAAAATGATACTTATACATCTTGACCCCGTATCTGGCGTGCTTGCTGGGAAGATACTGTTTGAATGACAAACGGCCAGAAAATGTAATCAGGGACTCATCAACGCAGACAACTTGATGGGGAGTAAACAAGTCTGCAAAACGTTGGTTGAAGTGGTTTACGAGGGTTCGAATTTTGTAGAGCCGATCGTATTCAGGGTCTCCACGAGGACAACAGAGTTCATTTTCATTGAAGTGCATGAACTGCAAAATCTGCTCATATCGTGCTCTGGTCGTGAAGGCAGAGAACAAGGGCATATGGTGAATTGGGTCAGTGGACCAATATGACCGCAACTCACTCTTTTTAGTTATGCCCATGTTGAGGGAAAGGCCCAGAAAGAGCTTAAATTCGGAGACCGTAATTGGTCTGCAATCTCTGGCAAGGGAGGACTGGGGAATAGTGGCGATGTGTTGACCAGCGTATAAATTGCTTTGGTCCACAATAGATCTATAGAGATCTTCGGTGGAAAGCAGCGAATAAAAATCCAGTGACATAAAATCAACTGTTTCCACATGAATGTCGGGTTGGCCAGTGAATGGGGGAAGTACGGGTGCTGCAGAAGTGGTGGGTTCCCAATTCGGATTGGCGAATGCAGCAGGAAGGGCACTATGGGCACGACGGGCCTGTGTTTGTCTTCTTGGTGGACACTACTTGTGCTTGCCACCTCGCAAGCTTGAACTGCACTTATGGGGCTCGCCACGTCACCAAGTGTTACTGCAGTGCTGGATGTACGACCAGGGTGTACTAGGCCGCTGGTGCTTGCCAGTTCACCAGAAGGAATAGCGGCGCTAGTACTGCTCTGCTCCATACGAGGGACCTGCAGTTCTTGCACATGAAGGACAGAAGAAGAAGTTCGGGGTCTGGTACGCCTGACCTTGGCAGGGACCATAACTCCGTTGTCAGAGCTATCTGTCATGGAGCCGCTGTCCTCTACAGGATCGTATTCTGAGCCTGAATCTAACAGATGAGTGACTTCCTCTTCACTATCTGTCATGCTCAAAAATGTGTAGGCCTCTTCACTAGTGTACCTTCGATTTGCCATTTTGGGCTCTAAATTTAGTGGTACACTAGTGAGACTCACAGGCAAAAAAGCTCCTGACTGTTAGCGACTATCAAAATGCTACCAACAAAAACTGTTAGCGATCGCAGGGATCAGGCCTGACTCTGTGAACGCTGCAGTTATGTGTGTTTAGTGTTTTGTAAGTGACAGTGATCGATCGATACTGCACTTGAGTGGGCTGGGCAGGGCTGGGCCGAGGGGCAAAACGCAGGTGCTAGCAGGTATCTGGGCTGATCCAGCTAACACTGTGTTTATGGGAACCCTAAACTGCTGGGGATGCTAGTATAGATCTGATCGGATCAGATATTGATCCGTTCAGATGCTATAGCACTAAGGGAGGTTTATGCTGCGTGCGTGGGTGTTAGCGGTACTGGCGCTAACCTGACGCTGCCTGGGGCGACGCAGACCTTATCTGACCCTAAAACTTAACTTATATCACCGCCGGGTGATTAGGTGGTTAAACCTTTATTAGGTAATAAACGGCGGGTGCCCTGAAACTATAATAAGCAAACTAACTAACCAGTATCACCCGTAACAGTTATACGGTGATCATTGGTGAAAGGGTTAACTAGGGGGCAATCAGGGGGTTAAAACCTTTATTAGGTAGTATATGGGGGTCCCTGTCGCTATAAAACACTGACGGCGAACCTATATACTTACCTCCCTAACTAGCGTCACCTGTGTCACTAATACATCGATCAGAAAAATGATCGCTTAGTGACACTGGTGATGGGGTGTGATCAAGGGGTTAACCTTTATTAGGGGGGTTAGGGGGGTATCCTAGACCTAAAGGGGTCTAACACTAACTGCCCTACCACTTATAACTGTCACAAACTGACACCAATGCAAAAAAAAAAAAAACTGCTATTGGTGTCACTGTGACAGGGGGTACAGGGGGGGTGATCGGGGGGTGATGGGGTGAAAAGTGTGCCTAGTGTGTTCTACTGAAAGTGTAGTGTTTGGTGCACTTACTTGATGTCTTCTCTCCTCGGCACCGGACCGAAAAGACTGGCTCAAGGAGAGATGACACCACTTCCTCTGCCACTGTTTACATTACAGCAGCAGAGGAAGAACGTCATTGCCTGGGAGCGATTGTGAGGGGGTGGCCACGAATGGATGGCCTCCCCCTCACCTCTGATTGCTCCCGTACAGAAGCGGACCCCCCGCCCCCGGGGGGCAAGTAACGTACCCATACGTTACTTTGCCTGCCCGTGCCATTCTGCTGCAGTATATCTGTGTGAGGCGGTCGGCAAGTGGTTAATGCTTATTAATAAAATCTATACAAATTACACAACACCACAAAATGATACTTGGCTATGTATTCTTTAAAAAGGGCCGTACAGGAAGGTGGGTAATGGATGGAACCAAGAGATGGTGCTCAGAGGTAGATAGGGGGCAAAGACAAGGGGTGACTTGAAAAGGGGAGTTCCTGAACCTATTCTCTGAGAAAAAAAAGCCCAGGCAAAAGTTATACAACAAGTACCATTGCAGTCTATGGGAACTGACTTTTTAATTTTGCTAGTCCCCTCTTGGCTGGCTTATCTATTGGTTATTGGCCTTAAAATGGGTATGGGGGCCCAGGTCCCACCCTAAGGGACATATATCAATGTCACCAATTTGGAAAACCCCAACAATGAAACAAGGAAAAGTGCCTTTAAAAATGCAAAATTGCTTAAAAGCTAGTAACTTGGGGGGGGGGCTCACTAAAGTGGTGCATCTGTAGCATATATCCAAAATGCTGCTTCAAAAGCTGTACGGCTTTAGAGAAAACTTACAAATCTACATTGCAGCTGCAAGATTTTAACCCAAAACAAAAAATAGCCTGCCCCTTTCCTAGCTGGCTCTGTTGTATGTTCTGAAAAAGGATGTGGTTTGGATTGGTGAAGGCAGCTCACAGCCTTTTGAGAATGGAGTGGAGTGTGGAGTTCCCCTTTAAAAGCAAAATCTAGGCCATGGAAATCCAAGGGGTTAGAGTGGGGAGACAAGAGCATTGGAGAATGGAGTGTGGAGTTCCTCTTTAAAAGCAAAAGCTAGCCCATGGAAATCCAAGGGATTAGAGGGGGGAGACAAGAGCATTGAAGAATGGTGTGGGTAGTTCCCCTTTAAAAGCAAAAGCTTGACCAAGGAAATCATATGCATTAGAGGGGGAAGGTTAAATGCCCTTTTAGGAGGAGCTAGAGGAGCAAGAGTCTTTTTACATAATTATAACAAGGTGCATGTCACATGTTGGCAACATGCTAACATGACCTGTGTGCAAATCTCCTTAAAAAAATACATAAAGGTGAACCAGCATAAAAAAAAAAATTGTCAAGTTTAGAGGTGCGCCCGTTCAACCCATGCAATTGCATGTACGTTGCTTAACATTTACTAAGATTTTGGCATGCGCAGTGAACAAACTCATGTGAACGAGCACAAGAGCTGCTTGCACATGCGCACTGCTTACATTGATCTCACACAGTTCTAAACGTACTTGCAGGCACAGCAGGCTTTCTCTGAAAAAGTTCTCATTCTATTTTGAGCATATTTGTTACTTGGGCAGTTGTTACTAAACTTCCTCACATCACCCCATAATATCGGCACCTCCATCTTCTGTCAATATTGAATTGGAGATGCCGTGCGCCATGTCCATAGTGGTGCACAGATTGCATTCTCCCGTGCACTGAGATTGCTATAGTAAATGGGGGATTCAAGCTCTGTTACCGGCGCACCGTTTCATAAATATGTAAATGTGCATTGCTCCTCGCCGTGCGCCTCTACTGATGGCGCACGGCTTCGTAAAGCACTCCTTTTTTTTTTATGTATATAATTTTTATTGAAGTTTCACATAGGTACATACATGTTAGAGCCATAACAGTAGTGACAAATACAGATGTTCCGACTAGGATCTGTCTATTCATTAATTAACACTATGGTAAATTGAAACAGTAAAATGTTGAACAAAGGATGGGTGTCGAGAAGTAACAGGTTCTAGAAGGGAAAAAAAAAAAAGGGGGGGGGGGGGGATGAGGGGGGAGGAAATAGGAGGTGGAGGGAGAAGGGCACCAGCAGGTTGTGAGTGAAGGAATAAACGATCCATAAGTAGTTTACACCTGGGTAATTACAGTTGAACAGTACATTTTGGATGATGTAACCAAAGAGACCACATATCTGTGAACTTACGTAATCGTGAGTTTTTTCTGGCTACTATTCTCTCCATTTCACATTGAAAGTTGAGGTCAGCAATAGTATGCGATATGGAGGGAATACTAGCAGTTTTCCATAATCTAGTGATATTTAGTTTGGCAGCATAGAGTAGGTGGATAATAAAACATCTAGCTGAGAATGGTATTTTGTCCATGCCAATATGTAGCAGGGCTAGAGCTGGGGACGGGGGGCAGGACGCCCCAGTAATGGAGGAGATTAAAGCGAATACTTGGTTCCAAAAGGATGTAAGGGATTTGCAGAACCAGAGGGTATGTGCGATGGAACCTATACTTCCGCAGTTCCTCCAGCATGATGGAGGGTGGCCAGGGTACATTTTTGAAAGTCGGTAGGGTGTGAGGTACCATCTGTGGATGGTTTTCTGGTAGGATTCCCAGTGGTTGGAACAATGAGATGCCTGAAAGGTGTCTGTAAAGGCCTGTAGCCATTGGGTGTGGGTGAAGGGGACATTCAGTTCTTCAGCCCATTTATTTAAGGAGTGCACCTGAGAGCAGGGTCTGGTGTCATTAAGGCAGGAGTATATCCTGGAGAGACTTTTGCTAGGGGATGGGTTAGAGAAGTAATGTAAGTAGATTGGTAGAGGAATTTTTACTGTGGAGGGTAGTTTAGTCGTGGTCAAGAAGTGAGTGATTCTAGTGTACGTGTAAGCTTCTGAGTTAGGGAGTTGAAATTTAGTTTGCAGAACTGCAAACGAGAGTAATGAATTGTGGTTGATCAAGTCACCAATGATCAGTATACCAGCTTTGTGCCACTGGGAGAGGTTCAAGTCAGGGATGCAGGAGGACAGGGCTCTTAGTGGTATTGGTAATGTCTTACTAGGTGAGTCCCGGGGGTACGCGGTAAGAAGTCTATTCCATGCCTGTAGAGAGGCGGATATCATAGGGTTAGTGTATCTAGGTGTTGGGGAGTATCCGGCCGTCGATAATAAGAGGAAGTCAGTTAGGTTAGCCGGTTGGGGATAGGAGGTTTCAATGGTGGACCATTGTTTTTCAGGTGTAGGATGCCACCAATAGTACAGTTGGTCCAATATTGAGGCGTAGTAGTAGTTGCCAATATGGGGCAGTCCAGCTCCGCCCAATTTGTGGGGTCTAGTGAGAATGTAGCTAGCACATCTAGGTGGTTTAGAGTTCCAGATAAATTTAGTTACTTGACTCTGGATTGTGGTCAGGAGGGAGCGAGGAATAGGTAAGATGAGTGTTCGGAATAAGTAGAGAAGTTTTGGCAGTATTATCATTTTGAAGGTAGCTATACGCCCCAGTGTAGAGAGACCCGTGCAGCATAGGGATTTCAGTAGCGTGGGTAAATTTCGGGAGAAGGTATGGAAGTTCAAGTCGATCAATCGATTTAGATTGGGGGTTAGCAGGATTCCCAGGTAGGGAATAGATGTGTTCGTCCATACGTATGGCGTGGTGGATTTTAGGTAGGTAGCCATTTGAGGAGGGAGGAGTATAGGGAGAACCATGGATTTTGTGGCATTTAGTTTATAATAAGAGATAGAGCTGAATTGGAGAAGGATGTTTTGTATAGTCTGTAGGGACTAAACAGGGTTAGTGACCATTAGGACTACATCGTCCGCATATAGACTAATCTTGTGGTCTGTACCATTACATGGAATGCCTGAGATTAGGGGATCGGATCTAATTTTGGAGGCCAAGGGTTCCATTAGTAGAGCAAAAAGTAGTGGGGAGAGGGGGCACCTTGCCGTATACCATTAGATATTTCAAAAGGAGCGGATATCATCCCCCCAGTGAACAGTGTAGCTGATGGTTTAGAGTATAAGGAAAGGATTGCGTTTTGGAACCATCCGGTAATACCGAATTTTGTCAGCACTGCCTGGAGAAATGTCCAGTGTACCCTATTAAACGCCTTCTTTGCATCTAGGGATAGAAGCAGAGAAGGCGTTCGATTATGCGCAGCCTGATGGACGAGGTTGAGCACCCTTCTAGTTGCGTCAGGTGCCTGTCTGCCTGGGATAAACCCAACCTGGTCTGGGTGGACCAGCTCTGGGAGAAACATCATCAGTCTGTTGGCAATAACTTTGGCGAGCAGTTTGATGTCGGTATTTAAGAGCGAAATTGGCCTATAGTTAGAGGCAACAGAGGCGTCTTTCCCAGGTTTTGGAATGGTTGATATAAGTGAGCGCAGCATATCTGTAGGCAAAGAGCCAGAGGAACCAGCAGCGTTGAAGAGGTCTGTTAGTTTAGGTACTAAAATGGTGGCAAATTTTTTATAGAATAAGTTAGAAAAGCCATCCTCTCCCGGGGATTTATGGAGAGGGAGGGTGTTTATGGCCTTGAGGACTTCTTCATTGGTGAATGGTTTAGAGACAGTGTCGAATTGTGCCTCTGAGATTTTGGGCAATTTAATCGGGTCTAAATAGCCAAAAATTTGTTCTGCTGTGGGTTGGGGAGTGAGAGGGTCATTTCTGAGATTATAGAGTGATGCGTAAAATTCGCTAAACGCATCTGCAATTTCCTGAGGGTTGGTTAAGAATTGTTTTGAAATGGGGTGGCGGAGAGAGAGAATTTTGGTTTTTGTGCGATGGGCTTTTACTTGTTTCGCTAGTAGTGATCCAGCTCTATTACCTAAAGCATAAAAGTTGGCCTTGGAGAATTTAAAGTTGCGTATGAATTTATGTAGCAGAAGGGTGCGTAATTTTTGTCTTAGCTCCAGGAGCTTAAGAGTTTGCGTGTGGGAGGGGGAAGATTTGTTTATTTTTTCTATTTCTGAAATGTTAGATAGAACCTCATCGATCTGCTGGGTCCTCTGTCGTCTCGCTCTTTTACTTAGCTTCATGAAAATACCTCTAAGGTAAGCTTTGTAGGTTGACCAAAGTATAAATTTGTCGGTATCAGGCAAGTCATTAAGTTCAAAGAAGGAGTGGTGCTCAGTCTCTATTTCTTGTTGGACTTTAGGGTCTTCCAATAGGGAGGTGTCAAGTCTCCATAACCTCGGTGGTCCCGGTCGAAGATCGCCAAGGGTGATCAAAATAGGGGCATGGTCCAACCATGTAATGAGCCCAATATCAGAGTCCATAACATTTTGTAGTGTCCATTTGTCCACTAGGAAGGAGTCGATGCGTGAGTAGGATAGCTGCGGGTGAGAAAAGAATGTGTAATCACGTTCCGATCCATGTTGCGCTCTCCATACATCAAAGAGATCCAGGTCGTGGAGTAGGGGATTCAGGGCTGGTCGGGGGTGGCCTTTGTTGGTAGAGGTGTCCATGGATGGGTCGCCGATTATGTTCAGGTCACCTCCCACGATTAAGTTGCCTAGGCGTAGGGTGTTGATTTTCTTGAAGAGGCGTCTAAGAAAGCGAAGTTGTCTGGAGTTTGGGCCGTAGATATTGACTAGATTGTAGGTGGTTTGAGCAATGGAACATATAAGAATGAGGTAGCGACCCTGTGGGTCGGCATAAGTGTGGAGGTGTTGGAACTGGAGGGTAGAGCGTATAGCTGTCAGTACACCATTTTTTTTCTTCGGTCCTGAAGCCATGTATGTGGTTTCGTATCCTTTTAGCTTAAGCGTTGGTGTTTTGGATTCTGCAAAATGCGTCTCCTGTATAAAGACAATGTCTGCATTATGTTTTGTTAGTTCTCTTTGCAAATTAGTCCTTTTTTGTGGGCTGTTTAGGCCTTTGATGTTAAGGGAGGTTAGTTTAATTGGCATGGTAGGGCTGTTGGTTATGGCCCATTATACGGAAACGGTAGTGTTAGGTGAGGTCAGGTATGTGCCAGGAATGTTGATTAGATGGTATTGTGGTCTGGGATGATCGGGATAGTCAGGTCATCAGCAATGGATCGTTGGAGCAGGTCCAGAAGGCTTAGTGAAGGCTGGTGTGGAGTGGGAAGGGTAGTAAAAAGAAAGAGCCCGTAAACAATACGGGTTCGATGTGCAGAAATACTGCTGAATCTTTCCAAACAGAGGGGGGATTTCCTCCAGTGGCTTCCAAGAATGTGGAGCCAGTGGATGGAAGGATAGGCTTGAAAGAGACAGTTAACCGCCGTCACCCGGCTGGGTGGCATATGAGACTTTATGCACCAACAAAGGCATCAGGCATCTTGAAGGGACCATTCGGCTTCCATTTGGGAAGGAGGAGAAGGAGGTGGTTTTGGGCTATCCTCCGGGATAATGCGCCATAGCCTCAGTAAGTGGAGGCCCGCTTGTAGTGTGCGCACCACATGTGTTTTGCTTTGAAACGTGATCAGCAGTTTGGTGGGAAATCCCCATTTATATGGTATGCAGTGATTCTGGAGGGCTTTAGTGATCGTGGCTAGTTGCCTACGATTTTCCATGGTCACCTTGGAGAGATCCGTATATAGTGCGATGGCCGTGAAAGGATCAGGAAGGTTAGGCGATCGTTTTGCAGCGAACATCACTTTTTCTTTTGCATTGAAGAAGTGTATGCGGGCTAGAACATCTCTGGGTTTGTCCGCCGGGAGGTGAGGCGGTTTTGGTAGCCTATGCGCTCTGTCTATTTCCAGATCTCTGTCAGTGAGGTCAGGTACTAGTGCACGCATCAGGGATTGCAGGAATCGCACCAGTTCAGGTGGTTGAACCGATTCTGGTATGTTGCGGAATTTTATGTTGTTCCTGCGAGAACGATCTTCGAGATCTGCCAACTTAAGATGTATTGCCTGCATTTTATCTTCATGTTCCGTGTATACATCTACCATATCATTATGAGCAGTGAAAAGGTCAGACATTTTGCTTTCAACATGCTGGAGACACTGGTCCTGTTGCTGTACAACAGAGGCTAGTGAGGATACTGCAGCTGAGAGATCTGTGTATAGCGATTGTTTAAGTGAGATCAGCATGTTTTTCATTGTGAGCTCAGATAAGGGCTGATCTGAAGCAGGAAAGCTATCTATGGCTGAGTGGTGCTGGACATCAGAGGGAGGTAAAGTGAAGGGCAGGTTATGGCTGCGCTGTGGGGTGTCATCTTCTCTTCTGGGTTTAGATTTCACAGGGGAGGCAGAAGAGGGTGAGCGAGGTGGAGAATACTCACAGTTCTCCTGTGGGAAGGCTGAGCGCTGTGATCCGCCGCCGCTGGTGTGAGGAGACTGCACAGCTGCATTCTTGTCAGAGCCGTCAGCGCCATCTTGTCCCCTGCCTGCTCTCTCATACGAGTAAAAGTCAGTCAGCTTGTTAGGCACAGTCCGCTCTTTCCTCCTCTTCAACATTGCGCCCAGGTGCCGAGAGACCCGCGGGGGGGATGATCGGATGTTTTTCGTGGTGGATGAAGTGCTGTGAAGCCGCTATTTAGCCGGGGTTGGAGCGGAGAAGAAGGATTAAGCTGCCATCACAGATGCCAGCAAGCCACGCCCCCCCGTAAAGCACCCCTTTTGTGTTGGTCTGTCGCATAAAATCCCAGTAAAATACATTTACGTTTTTGGTTGTACCATGACAAAATGTGGAAAATTTCAAGGGGTGTGAATACTTTTTCAAGACACTGTAATATAGATGCATTGAGTAATTTTCAAATCAATTTAAAAAAGAAATAGATCAGTTTATAAACATAAGGAAATTCAAAACTGTATGCTTTTAAATATGTCAAGATGTCTGTCCTATTTAGCTCATGAAGCAATGTAAAGGCTGTAGCATCAAAATGGTCATCCGATGGTGTGATTGTGGGCATGGCAGCCATTTTGTGGAGAACAATATATGTTATTAAGAAGCAGTACTTTCTTCAGAACAGGGTGGGCAAAGAATCAGGTTGTCATGCGTGACAATACTAGGTAGAAACAGAGCTGTAAAACAGTCAGGAAGTATCCTCAGTTGCAAGCTTAAGCAGGCTCCTATTCTGGGAAAGTCTGTATGTCAATGAGATGCAGTACTTTTGTTAAGACAGGATGGGCTTGAGCATGAGTAAAGCCTTGTACACTCACACTCGATCGGATTTTCCGGACTTTTCCTCAGACTTTTTTTTTTTTTCCTCTGGCTTTTGTCCGAAGGCATGTGCCTAGATTTTGTCTTGCATACAAGGAACTGTGGGCCAACAAACACGAACGTAGTGACTTACTACGTGGTTTTTCAACTCTTTAGCGCCACCCTTTGGGCTCCTTCTGCTAATTTCATGTTTGTAGAAGTTTGGTGAGTGTTGATTCACGCTTTACATTTTGTGCTTTTCATTTAACGCTTTTCACTTTGCGCTTTTCATTTTGTGCTTTTCAGTTAGTGTCAGGGCTGGGCTCAGCACTTCTTTCTCTGAGCTGGCCGCTCAGATGTCGGCTAATTGCCAGCTCCCATCTATCTCCACAGTTACCCAGCTGTGGAAGATCCTGCTCATCAGTCCTGCCTTCTTAAGCTGTCCAGTCCAGAGGAGCTCTGCCTTCGCCTTGGTCACATCACAAGAAACTATCTCCTGCATTTCTGTTTAAAGACTAGGGATGGGCCGAACACCCCCAGTTTGGTTCGCATCCAGAACATGAGAACAGGCAAAAAATTTGTTCGAACACACGAACACCGTTAAAGTCTATGGGACTTGAACGTGAAAAATCAAAAGTGCTAATTTTAAAGGCTAATATGCAAGTTATTGTCATAAAAAGTGTTTGGGGACCTGGGTCCTGCCCCAGGGGACATGTATCAATGCAAAAAAAGTATTAAAAACGGTCCTTTTTTCGGGAGCAGTGATTTTAATAATGCTTAAAGTGAAACAATAAAAGTGAAATATTCCTTTAAATTTCATACCTGGGGGTGTCTATAGTATGCGTGTAAAGTAGCGCATGTTTCCTATGTTTATAACAGTCCGAGAGCAAAATGACATTTCTAAAGGATAAAAGTCATTTAAAAGCGCTAGTGCCGGCTATTAATGAATTGTCGGTCCCGACAATACACATAAAAGTAATTGAAAGTCATTGAAAAATAAAAAATAAAATGTGTGGGGGTCCCCCAAAATTCCATTACCAGGCCCTTCAGGTCTGGTAGGGATATTAAGTAAAAGTCCACGCCAAAATTAAAAAAAAAAATGGTGTGGGGTTCCCCCCAAAAATCCATACCAGACCTGAATCTGGTATGGATTTTAAGGGGAATTCCGTGCCATAATAAAAAAAAGGCGTGGGGTTCCCCAAAAATTCACACCAGACCCTTATCCGAGCATGCAACCTGGCAGGCTGCAGGAAAAGAGGGGGGGGGAGAGAGTGGCCCCCCAGAGCCGTACCTGGCCACATTCCCTCAACATTGGGAGGGTGCTTTGGGGTTGCCCCCCCCAAAGCACCTTGTCCCCATGTTGATGGGAAGAAGGGCCTCATCCCCACAACCCTTGCCCAGGGGTTGTGGGGGTCTGCGGGCGGGGGGCTTATCATAATCTGGAAGCTCCCTTTAACAAAGGGGACTCCCAGATCCCGGCCCCCCCGTGTGAAATGGTAATGGGGTACATTGTTCTCCTACCATTTCAACCAAAAAAGTGACAAAAAGGTAAAAAAAACACACACAAAGCTTGACACAAATCCTTTAATAAAAAAAAAAAATTCCAGTGATGTAATCCTTCTACGATCCACGAACGATACAGCCTCCTCCATAGGAGGCACCCGGCAGAATGACATGCGACATGTGACAGTTCTTAAATAACCGAGGGCGGAGCCACCCATGACATGGACGGGTGACCCCGCCCCCTCTGATGCAAGGGGAAATGCCAGGGTTACCCAGTGACATGTACGGATGACCCCAACCCCCTCTGACGCAAGGGGAAATGCCAGGGATACCCAGTGGCATGTACGGGTGACCCTGCCAATCTGACGCAACAGAGTTTCTTGTGATGCGTCAGAGGGGGCGGGGTCACCTGTACATGTCACTGGGTAACCAAGGCATTTCTCCTTGCATCAGAGGGAGTGGGGTCACCCATCCATGTGACAGGTGGCCCTGCCCTCGGTTATTTAAGAACTGTCATCCGACTCATGTGTCATTCTGCCGGGTGCCTCCTATGGAGGAGTCTGTATCGTTCGTGGATCATAGAAGGATTACATCGCTGGAATTTTTTTTTTTTATTAAAGGACTTGTGCCAATTTGTGGTTTTTTTTTACCTTTTTTGTCACTTTTTTGTGTGAAATGCTAAGAGTACAATGTACCCCATTACCATTTCACACAGGGGGGCCGGGATCTGGGAGTCCCCTTTGTTAAAGGGGACTTCCAGATTCCGATAAGCCCCCTGCCTGCAGATCCCCACAACCACCGGGCAAGGGTTGTGGGGATGAGGCTCTTCTCCCCATCAAAATGGGGACAAGGTGCTTAGGGGGGGCTACCCCAAAGCACCTTCCCAATGATGAGGACATGTGGCCTGGTACGGTTCAGGAGGGGGCGCTCTCTCATCCCCCCCTCTTTTCCTGTGGCCTGCCAAGTTGCATGCTCGGATAAGGGTCTGGTGTCAATTTTTGGGGGCCATTTTTTTTTATTTTGGCGCAGAGTTCCTCTTAAAATCTTCCTCTTAAGATCCTTTGGGTCTGGTATGGATTTTTGGGGGGAACTCCATGCATTTTTTAAAAAATTTTCAATGACTTTCAATGACTTTTATGTACATGCACTACTTTACATGCATACTATAGACACCCCCCAGGTACGAAATTTAAAGGAATATTTCACTTTTATTGTTTCACCTTAAGCATTATTAAAATCACTGCTCCCCAAAAAATGGCCGTTTTCAAAACTTTTTTTTGCATGGATACATGTCCCCTGGGGCAGGACCCAGGTCCCCAAACACTTTTTATGACAATAACTTGCATATTAGCTTTTAAAATTAGCACTTTTGATTTCTCTCATAGACTTTTAAATGCTGTTCTGCGGCTTTCAAATTTGACGCGAACACCCCAAATTGTTCGCTATTCAGAGAACGGGCGAACAGCCAATGTTCAAGTCGAACTCATGTTTGACTCGAACAGACAGCCCATCCCTGTTAAAGACTGGCTTTGCTGACATCCCTTCTGGCTCCAGATCCTGCTTGCTGTTCCACTACTTTGATCCCTGACTTCTGCTTGGCTGACTATCCATTCCAGTTACTGAACTTTGGCTATGTTTTGACTACGTTTGTTCTTTTTACTTTTATTATTAAACAAGTGTGATTTAACTGTACTTCTGTCTCGGTCTGATTTCATGGTTTCTGACAGTTAGTTTCTGAATGGCCGTTCGCCAACCAGATATGTTGCGGAATCGGAGGAGATAACGTGTTATTTATTATTGACCTTGAAGTTATTGCTTTGACCCAAGTCCAGGAGGAGGAGGATTTCTTGGAGCAAAAATTGGTTGCTTTATTAATCATGACCAATTATTTTGCTGCGGGAGCTCCAGGAGAATAAGTCGGATGTTTTTCGGAATTATCTCTGGATGACGGACCACTGCTTTCACCAACTCTTGGCATTTTTGACTCACTATATTAAAAAGCAGGACACATGCATGAGGCTTTTGTTTTATTTTTTGGTTAAATAATGATTTGATTTGGTATATTTTCTATATTTTTGGATGCATATAATGGTTAATTAATATTGGCAGATAGCATGTCTAATTTTATTTGTTATCTTTTTTTAATGCACAATAAAAAAATTGTATAGAATAATACTTGGCTATGTGTTTTTCTTCAAATGACAGTTTGGGAGTAGGCAGTTACATTTTAGAAAATACAATGTACAAATGACAAGGAACACCAACATAGCTGTATCTTTGACCTTAAAGCCTTCGGCCTGCCGTTTCTGTGACCCGGGAGCTGAGCGGACGCTCATCCCGAAGGGACAGCGGTCATCCTTCCTGGAAACCCGCAGAAAGAGGGGCCTGTGGACTGCCTGTAAACCCGATCCCTCGGCTCTGCTACACTGAGGCCTTACACCACCTTGCGGCCTGCAGTCTGCCTGAAGCCTCCGACCTGTGTTATCCAAATGCCAGGCACCGACCTAGAGTGGATCTGCCCTTCCTAATCCCTGGGACACAGTGAGCAGTAGCTCCCCCTTGCATACACACAATGCGCAGGGCCTACATCCCTTACCGAAAACGGCGCTCGCCCGGCCGGACACACTCACTAGGAAAGTCGGCGGCTTCGGCCTAGTCCTGGAAGTCGGTGGCCATCTTGGTGCTCCAAATACTCCTACAATCACCTTACTCCACAGCCTTTCTCATCAAAACTTTCTCACAGCATTCATCTTTCAACAATCCTCTCCATCTACAAAGCTGAACTGTACTACCTCTATGAGATTTAATTAAGACAATATTTCCTGCCTTTTTTCTGCCGTATTTGGAGTACATTTACTGTTATCTGTGATCCGCCTATATGGGAGCCCTTCTATGTGCTGATAATATTTTGCAGTATGTGTAATACCGCTCAGATGTGAGGGAGAGTGCCCTTTGCAGCTATCGGCCATATAGTTTCAGTTATGGCCGCCAAAACACCTAAGTCCCGTTCTGCCACAGTTAAACGTCTAAACAAGAGACCAATCTCGAATCCAGTCTCTACAGGTTCTATTCAACAATACCTGGCCAACGTACGCGGTGACCAAGACAGAACTTCGAGAACAAGTGCCTCTCCGTCATCTCACGCTGCCTCTGTGAGGGAGAGCTCCCCAGCTTCCTCTTGCTGCTCGGATCTTATGGATGATCCCGGATCCCCAGTAGGCTCTGAAATGTCTGCACTCATGAGCGGCCTCAAAAAAGAACTTGCAGGTATGTTTCACAGTTTGGAGAAATCCATCAAAAAAGAAATAACTGCCGTTAGATCTGATATGTCACATATCCTGGCCAGGGTAGAGGAAGCGGAACAGCGACAAGACACGCAGGCACTAGCTATTAAAGAATTGCAGGACACTGTTACCCAGTTGGCTTTTGCCCACCGCGCATCCTTGTATAAGCTTGCAGACCTCCAAAACCGCAACCGCAGAAATAATATTCGAGTCAGAGGTTTGCCAGAAGCCACTGGGGATACCGATCTTGAACCCTCTATAAGAGGCATTTTCAACACCATCCTGGGTAACCCTGTCACTGCACCATTACGCTTTGATCGGGTGCATCGGGCCTTGCGACCCCGTAACGCTAACTCAGACCAGCCCAGGGATGTCATCTGCTGCCTGCATTATTTCGAAGATAAAAATGCTATCATGATAAAGATGCGAGGCTTACCTAACATTGACTTTGACGGGGCTACCATCACCATCTATCCAGACCTTTCCAAAGATACTTTGGACCGCCGTAGAGCCCTAAAACCGCTACTGGACAATCTAAGATCTGACGGGATTACATACCGATGGGGCTTCCCTGTCTGCCTGATTGCTACAAAAAATGGCCATTCCCATACACTGAGATTTCCTGAGGATCTTCCAACTTTCTTACAGGACCTACATCTCCCACCCATGGAACTCCCAGGCTGGCAGGACCCAATTCCAAAATTTTCATGTCCCATGGACTCTATCTGGAAAAAGACCCCCTCAAAGAAGAGTCGTACTTCGCTCCCGGGCTCTGCACAAAAACATGATTGAAACACTTATCTTTTCACCCATGTTTTTGCTAATAATGTGAACCATCTCTCCCTTACAAAAGGTTCTCTTTTTTGCAGGTTCCAGCTCTGGCCGCTGTGTTTTTTCTTTTTTTTTTTTTTTTCTATCTGCATCTGAATACATATGACTAGAGCGGACTCAACAGTAAGCTGACCAATGTCTGTTTTTTTTTTTTTTTTTCTGGTCTTTTTTTTTTCTTCTATTTTGGGTTTTTTCTTTTTTTTTTTTTTTGTCGATTGTTTACATGTTTCAGATTGGTCTACATTTGCGATTATTGTAAAGTTGCATATTGTTTCTATTGACCCTGGTCTTACTTACATGGGTTTCTATATTTTCAACTGGAACTCATTGTTCTTTTATTATTGGCAGGTTGTTAATTTGTTTTCCTCCTACAGGCCGTGCGCTGTCGGGGCGCACTCCCCTCACCACCTCCCCCTCACAGCATAACCCCACCCCCACTTCCCCCTGCGGATGGGGAATGTGAACGGCCCTGAAGCTGTCCTATTTAATCCTTGTTTAAGGATTGGGATGGCCTTTCGCTCTCTCTTTCCCCAATGGGACCACTGCAGTCTTCTGCGTGATATTTTTTCACTTCCCACAAGTTCCTTGGATTATATATGTACTCTCTGTATATATTTGTCCCTTTTTTCTTCTCATCTCTTCCTTTACTTCTTTTCTCTTTCTCCCTTCTCCCCCTTTACCCCTCCTCGCTGGTATGCCTGGCAAGACAAAATGAAGGCCTTCATTTTATTTTCAAATGGCTAAGGTAAAGGTTGTATCCTATAATGTTAGGGGTCTTAATGTCGCTGCTAAACGACATCAATTATATAACTAAAACAAGCCACGTGTTCCATTGCCTTTCTTCAAAAAACGCACTTAACCCACACAACACCTGTCAGACTAACCTCACCTAACTTTCCGCAGTGGTACTATAGCCTATCGGACACCAATAAGACCAAGGGGGTAGCCATTGGTTTTTGCAGAAGTGTGTCTGATATGCTTGCGTATGACTATGGTCGCTTTCTTTTTCTTAAGGGATTCATTGGCAATGTTCAATGCACGCTTGCAAATATCTATTGCCCGAATCATAACCAACCTGCCTTCCTATCTCAAATACTGACTAAATTGTCACATTTTGCTAAAGGTCTCACTATTCTAGCGGGAGATATAAACATGCCGTTAGACCCCATTATTGATACATCACAGAGCCGTTCTAATATCTCTTTTAAACGACTGAAATTTGTGAAAAAACGGCTTTTTGATCATCAATTGATGGACGTCCGGCACCTTCTTCATCCCAAGGAGAAGGAATTCTCACACTATTCCTCAACACATCAATCATACTCCAGAATAGACAATATATTCTTAGACCATTTTCATCTTCCCCTCCTACACTCTGCCCACATTGGCATCGCATCAATCTCAGACCATGCACCTGTGTCAATGACATTGACCGTGCCCTCTTTACCCCAACGTACCACCAACTGGATGCTCAATGACTCCCTTCCCACCAATGAAGTAGAGGTCTCTTTGTTGGCTTCTCATTTATCGCAGTACTTTAGGGAAAATAAATCCTCTGACACCTCCCCTTCTATCGTTTGGGAAGCTCATAAGGCTACAATTAGAGGCTAGCTCATTGAGCTTGGTGCGCGGATAAAGAGAGAGCATGGTCAACAAATTAACCAGGTTCTACAACAGATAGAGGCTCTAGATAAGCAGCATAAACTTTCTTTACATAATGAACACCTTCAATCCCTCACACTTAAACGTGAGGAATTGAAGTCCCTCCTTAACCTAGAAACCAAACGAAAGTTCCAAAGTCTGTCGCAGAAATTTTACGAATGGGGGAACAAACCAAGTAGATTGTTGGCTAGATCGCTAAAGACTAAACAGTCGCAATCGTTTATCTCTAAAATTAAGCTTTCGTCAGGTGCATTGGTCCATGCAACTCCAGATATCGCTAAAGCCTTTAGAGACTACTACGCAGACCTATATAATATCAAAAATGACATGTCCTCTCTTCCTCAGAAGGAGAGACAGGACCACATGCTCTCCTACTTGAGAAAGGCAAACCTTCCTAAACTGCCCACATCTGTCCTTAAAGAACTAGAGGAAGACTTCACGGTTGAGGAATTCCAGGCGGCATTGAAGTCTTCCCCCTCTGGTAAAGCCCCTGGTCCTGACGGGTTCACGATTCTATATTATAAAACATTTAGTGACATCCTCCTTCCCCGTCTCTCTGAATATGCAAACTCTATCTCTAATTCATCAGGTTTACGCCCAGAATCCCTTTCGACTCATATCACAGTCATTCCCAAACCAGACAAAGACCCTACCCTTTGTAATAGTTTTAGACCAATATCGTTAATAAACGTTGACATTAAGTTATTCGCAAAAGTAATGGCAAACCGATTACTTCCCCTTATACCAAATTGGATATCGGCGGATCAAACAGGTTTCATACCCACTATTTTAGAAAAGCAAAAGATAATTCCCTTCGGGCAATATCCCTAATTCAGTATGTTCTGCGGCGCTCCCAGCCCACCCTACTCCTCTCCACTGATGCAGAAAAAGCTTTTCATAGGGTGGACTGGGAGTACCTTAAGTTGACCTTACGCCACTTCGGTATGGGTCCAAAAATGTTCTACCGTATTTCCTCCCTTTACTCTAACCCTTCTGCTCAAGTTAGGATTAACGGAACGCTAAGTGACCCCTTTGTCCTACATAATGGAACCAGGCAGGGATGTCCCCTCTCCCCTCACCTTTTTGCTATCACTTTAGAACCCTTCCTCGCCACAATTAGGAGCAATGCCAATATCAAAGGCATACAAATAGGCAACAGATCCCACAAATACGCGGCATACGCTGACAATGTACTATTTTTTATCCAACAACCTCGAATCTCGATTCCGAACTTGATGTATGCATTTACCACATTTCAATCAATATCAAATTTCAAAATAAATTTGTCTAAATCCGAAATTTTAAACATTAACATTCCTAAGTCCGAGACTCTTTCCCTTAAAACCCTTTTTCCTTTTAGATGGGAATCGAGTTGCATGAAATACCTAGGTGTTTATCTTACATCTAATCTACAATCCCTTTTTCGGTGCAATTACATTCCCATGCTAAACAAAATCAGAACAGACCTACGAAAATGGTCTAACTTATCCCATACCTGGTTGGGGAAGGTTAATATAATTAAAATGAACATATTACCTCGCATCCTCTTCCTCTTTCAAATGCTACCACTAGGTGTCCCAGTGGGATTTTTCACTATCTTACAGTCCATGATTTCCCGCTTTATTTGGAAGGACAGACATCCTAGAATATCCAGAGAGTTATTGTTTCGTTCTAAATGCTCAGGTGGCCTGGCACTTCCTAATTTTAAAGCATATTATCAGGCAACTGTATTGACCAGACTTGCTGAATGGAAATATGCCCTTAACTCAAAGCTATGGGTACAAATTGAGTATTCCCTAAGCGGTGTGGACCTTTCAATGGCTCCCTGGATACCCCGCTCTCACAGGAACCTTACCTACTCCACTTCGGCTCTTACCATCTCCTCTTTGGATGTATGGGACGCACTACATAAAAAATATCTCTGGAACTATGACTCACCTTTACTACCTCTCCTCAATCACACATACTTTCTGCCAGGCCTTCTGGACCCAGGTTTTAAATCCTGGAGGTCAGAAGAACCCCTCCTATTGCATCACATTTTAAATGGCAATGTACTTAAACCCCTATCTGCGATCCTCACTCCTAAACCCGCCACGTTCCTAGATAGGTGGAGATACCAACAAATACAACATTTCTTAAGCTCTCTTCCTACTCCACTTAGGGGCGTCAGTGACCTAAACGATATAGAGGTAATATTTTATCCAAAAGACCCCCCTCTACATAGCATCTCTTTATTCTACAGAGCCCTTATTACTCTTCAAAACCCTGACCCCCCCCGTATCTGACTAAATGGGAAACTGATCTTGATCTCTCCCTGACTGAAAACCAAAAAAATAGGATCCTACTATTAGCCCATACCTCGTCCTTAGCCTCAAGAATGTCAGAAGTCAACTATAAATTGCTCACTAGATGGCATTACACCCCAGCTCGTTTACACCAAATGTTCCCCGCCAGTTCCCCATTGTGCTGGAGGAACTGTGGGAACAAAGCTACCCATGCACACATATGGTGGTTTTGCCCACTGATCAGACCATATTGGGATGATATTCGTAATCTGATTGCTCAGATTGCTGATGTTCATATACCAAATGACCCATGGGCTATCCTTTTTCATGTCACAAAAACTCCCATAAAGTCGTATAAACGCTCAATCATTCCTCACCTATTGAATGCCGCCAAGGCCTTAATTCCCACTTTGTGGGGCCAACCATCTGTTCCTTCTATGAAAGCCTGGCTACAATCGGTTGACGATGTACACCTCATGGAGAATATCACCCACAACATTAGAGGGACCTCCCAGAAACATCACCTAATCTGGGAACCTTGGAAAAAATTTCAGTCTACCACCACATATACAAATCTCTTGCTCTAACCCCTTCAACATAATACTCTAGAGTAGCCATTCAGCACTTACTTAGGTCAATCCTCCCCTCTGCTCAATACTTGGTCTAGCATACCAGCAACTTCCTACCCTCTCCCCCTCCCATCTTCAATTCTTTCTTCTCTATCCTTTCTTTCTCTAACATTACTTTTTCCAGATGTTTACCTTTTTTTAAATAAACCAATACCTTCTATTTAATTATATTTAGATTATGGTGCTCACTTAGTTAACATCCTTTTTCCAATCAGCTGTTTTGTTGATTATATGTCTATTCCTGGATGTACCAGCTATAATTTTCTAATTGCTGGATTCAATGAGTACTATATCTTATGTTACTGAAAAGCTAGAAGTGTTAAGTACATTGCGTTATATTTGTACATATGGTATATCTTTCTTCAATAAAAATATATTAAACAAAAAATCTTTGATCTTAAAAACTGTGAGATAATGGTGTTGTGGTAACTTGCCCAAAAAAAAAGCATAATAATATTATTCTTGATATTACTAGAAAATAAAAGCCTTTTAAAATACGTTTGCCATAACTCCATCAGCATCATCAGCAAAGCAGCTTCATTATTATTCCATTAAATAAAGAAGAGAATGTGCTCTGCATTTCGAGATTTCATAATTTTCCATGTCACGAATGTTAATTCTCCATTAAAAATGCTAGTTTACAAGACCGACCGCTTCCAGCTCATCTTTGCTTCCAAGCATGCGTGTTTGTACTTTGGACTTTTGTCTGACGGACTTGTGTACACACGCTCGGAAAATCCGACAACAGACATTTGTCCGCAGAAATTTTTAAAGCCTGCCATCCAACATTTGTCCGTTGAAAATCTGACAACAATTAATAGGTGCAAATAATTGAAACAAGTTTAAAAAAATGTGTTGAAAAGAAGAGAATGTGGTGAAGAATTGAAGTTTCAAAATAAGTTGCTTTGAAGTCTAAAAAGATATTTGGTTGTTAGAAAGGGTGAAAAAAATAAAAAATAAAGGGATGCTTTAAAAAATATAAGAAAGAGAAGGAGGTTAAGAATGTTGATGGATTTGTAAAATTTTCTTTGTTGTGCGAGGACAAAAGTCAGTAGATGAGCTGCTAGAATATCAAATAAGAGATAAACTTTGTACAGGTTTTTTTAATCATTTGAATTATAATAAAGATGCAAACATAAGGAAATTCTAAACTGTATGCTTTTAAATATGTGTCAAGATGTCGGTCTTCTTTAGCTCACAAAGAATTTAATGTGATATTACTTGCAGGCAGTTTTAAAGGCATTAATAAAGGCTTTGATGAAAAGAGAAGCTAAAGAAATATTTTTTTTAGGTGACCTTAGAAAATGTGGTTTTAGCTTTTATGTACTTTTCAAGTCTTAGTTGCAAGATATTTTGGTGTCACCATATTTTTTATTTGCCCATGTTTGTGGGCCACGCAATGTCATGAACCCATGAACCCAAGTGCCTATACAGTGTGCGGCCAGTGGAAAGTTTAGATGTGCCCAAAGTCCCAGAGTGCAGGGAGACGTTGTTGTTTGTGTGAATAGACATACCTGTTGGTAATTGTGGGGGTTGAAAGGAAATATGGATCCGACCAACTGAGTTTGAATATTGTCATGTTATCATATCATGCAAAGTATTAAAGAAGTACATTTGTTCTAAGATTATGTTTATACCTCCACAGCAGAGGTGGGGGACTCGAGTCACATGACTTGACTCGAGTCAGACTCAAGTCACCTGTTTGAGGACTTGCGACTTGCTTGACAAAATTAAATAAATGACTCAACTTGACTTTGACTTGCCACTAATGACTTGCGACTTGCAATGACTTGGCACCACCAGTGCTGTGTCTTGGCCTAGGCAAAAGCCGTCCCCCCCACAAAAGAAAGCTTCCCTGAGTCCCTGCTTCTGCCCGCATGAATACAGCTTGCTAACATTGTGGGCGGGGATCGGATAGGTGTCCGTGAGCGGCGCTTGCAGTGTTCGCGGCCGCCACAGACTTTTTTTTATTTGATGATGACTGCACTGCAGTCTCTCCTCCTAGGCTGTACAGGTCTCTGTATTCCGTCCGGCCAGGCCGCGGCGCTGCCCCCCTCCTGCTGCGGAGTGATCTCTGAGGGAGGGGCTGGGCTTCTGTGCAAGTGTGCAGAGCCAGCAGCGTGAGACACGGGCCTCACGCGGGCCTCACAGTGGGGGAGGAAGAAGGAACTGGAAGTTGCCCAAGGAGCCGAGCCGACTGACTGAATCTGAGTGGAGTCCAGTCCAGCAGCCATAGAGTAAGTCATGGCAGACTCTTGTATTATTCTTCTTCTACTGAGGGGGCACCAGAGCAGGGACAGTCACACGACTGAGGGAGGAACTGGTCTGGGAATGGGGGTCAGTGCAGTGGACGTCGCAGCGCAGAAGAAAAAGCACAGAGCCGAGGAGGAGGAAACAGATTTGCAGAAGCTGCAGGTTTGTTTGATGCAGTGCCAAGCAAATGCTTCCCTGAAAACTTCCCTGCAAACTTTGCAGAGAAGCATTAGCTTTGCTTGGCACTGCATCAAAACAGACCTGCAGCTTCTGCAAATCTGCACTAGTGATGTAGCAGCTAGCAGGGCCCTGGCCTGTACTGATGATTGCAGGATGCAGATATGATTGCAGATGCAATCATCAATATCATTGCACATGCTGCCTAAAACTATGAAACCTAGGTAGGTACAAACCTTCTTTCCTTGTTTTCTCCTCCTCCTCGGCTCTGTACTTTTTTCTCCTGCGCTGCGACGGCCACTGCACTGACCCCCAGTCCCAGACCAGTTCCTCCCTGAGTCCTTCACTAATTAACTATTACTTGTGTGAAGTACAAAGTGCTCAACGTGAATATTACATAAAAATCATATTGCAATTAAGTGCTCCATGCGTACTACAAACTCATTAAACAGTCCACATCCAGTGAAAGTTCACTGCAGTGCTCCATGCATGCTGAAATCAATGCAAACTTTAGCACTGGTCACTGTATTGGTTCCACTGGTGCCCAAAAGAGTCACTAATGTAATATAATATTCTAATCTGGAATGATAAATGTGTCAATGTTTTAAACAAGGTTAGGTTAGGACCGTATATAATACATTAAAAATAGTTCTGTAAGTAGTGTACTAAGCAACACCTTATTTTCTGGCAGTGCCCGGGCCGTCCCGACAGCAAAGTCTGGATCCGCCCCTGACAGACCAACGCACAAGGCAGGTATAATGGAGGGAGCGATTCCACAAATAATTAAATTTGGATTTAAGGATTATGTTTTAGATGTTGGTGAAAAGAAGAGAATGGCGATATGCAAGGTCTGTAACTCAAAAATAAGAGACACGTCCACCACAACATCCAACTTCATCCGTCACTACAAAACCCACAAAGAAAAGTAGGTACAGTAAGGTCACGTGTATGTATATATATATATGTATTCAAATTAGGCCTACATCCCACTTTAGGTGGGAGCAGAGTGTATTGTTGTTCAAATCAATAAATCACATAGCTAACTTTTTTTTCTATCTCTCTTCTGTTTACTCTATATGATATGAAGAGTACATCCATACCAAAGGGACTTTTGATGCTAGCCAGCCTCAAATCTCACAATTCATCGCACAGGGGACTGTGCAGCTATACCACTGCAACCACCAGCACCAAAAGGCAATTACAAACTCAATCCTGTCAGACCTCATTATAAACTGCAACATGCCACTGTCCATCATTGAACATCAAAGCTTTCGTCGCTTTAAAAATATTTGTGCAAAATTATGTGATCCATAACGTAAATTGATAATGTACATATGAAGTGAACAAGCAAATACCCGTATTTATCGGCGTATAACACGCACCGGCGTATAACACGCACCCCAATTTAGGAGGGAATTTTAAGGAAAAAAAAACTTTTAGGAGGGAAGTTGAAGGGAAAAAAAACTTACATTTAAACGCCCATCATTGCAGCCTTCTCAGTGCAGCCTTGTCAGTGCAGCCATGTCAGTGCAGCCTTGTCAGTGCAGCCTTGTCAGTGCAGCCATGTCAGTGCAGCCTTGTCAGTGCAGCCATGTCAGTGCAGCCATGTCAGTGCAGCCTTGTCAGTGCAGCCATGTCAGTGCAGCCTTCCCCAGTGCAGCCTTCCCCAGTGCAGCCTTGTCAGTGCAGACTTCCCCAGTGCAGCCTTGTCAGTGCAGACTTCCCCAGTGCAGCCTTGTCAGTGCAGCCTTGTCAGTGCAGCTTTCCCCAGTGCAGCCTTCCCCAGTGCAGCTTTCCCCAGTGCAGCTTTCCCCAGTGCAGCTTTCCCCAGTGCAGCTTTCCCCAGTGCAGCCTTCCCCAGTGCAGCCTTCCCCAGTGCAGCCTTGCTACAGTGATCCCAGCCATTCTGGGCTTCAAAATCGCCGATCGCAATTTGAAAATGGCGCCGCCGGCGCCGAAATACACAGTGCCAGTCCTCGGCTCTTTCCGGCGGCTGTCGTTCATTTTCGGCTCCACTCGTAGTCCCGAGCGGAGCTATCCGAACCTAGCCGAGTAGGTTCGGATAGCTCCGCTCTGGACTACGAGTGGAGCCGAAAATGAACGACAGCCGCCGGAAAGAGCCGAGGACCGGCTCTGTGTATTTCGGCGCCGGCGGCGCCATTTTCAAATCGCGATCGGCGATTTTGAAAATGTGACAGGTCGGATCGCAGGGGATCGGCGTATAACACGCACCTGCGATTTTCCCCTGGTTTTAAGGGGAAAAAAGTGCGTGTTATACGCCGATAAATACGGTATATATAATCAAGTGCTTTCAGTGCTGCTACAAAAAATCCCCCTGGATTCTGATGGATATTCCAATGAGTAAATATACTGTGGATGTGTAAGACCCCAAGAGGGGGTGAAGGATCTGGTGAGTGCAATCAATCTCTATTAGAACACGGATTAAGGCATGCACTGAAAGGTTTACTCATTGGAATATCCATCAGAATCCAGGGGGATTTTTTGTAGCAGCACTGAAAGCACTTGATTATATATATTTGTTTGTTCACTACATATGTACATTATCGATTTACGTTATGGATCACATAATTTTGCACAAATATTTTTAATTTAAAAATAGGGTTCATTTATATATGGATATATTATATTAGTACGGATTATGTTATATCTTTTTTAGAGCACACACTGGCTGCACTTTATTAAGTCAGACAACCAACTTGACTTATGCACATTCAGGACCTTTATACACAATTCCACTGGATAAACATTCACTGAATAGGCAACATCTTTACAATCTTTCCCACTCCATACTGCCCTCCCACTAAGGGAATAACACATTTGAATTCACCAGGCTTGGAAACAGCGCCTATCTACTTCTATTCCTTTTTTCTTATATCTTACTCCACCTAGTGGAAGTAATCGGTAGTGGCAGCAGTTCCTCCAACAACATTCTTTAATTTTAAAATTTTTATTCCATTGCATGCATCCCATTGCGCGGGTGTTTCTCCCTCTTTTTCCTATTCTAATAACTAAGCTCAAAGTTTGAACTTGACACAATGCCAATATTTGGACACTTGAATGGTGATGAGAATACTATTATTCTCATCACCATTCAAGTGTCCAGATATTGGCATTGTGTAAAGTTCAAACTTTGAGCTTAGTTATTTTCCCCCTCAGCAAGGACTACATTTTTTCAGGCTTGTTGGCCATTTAATTGCTGAGTGTTCTGCTCCTTGTCTGCTATTTGAGCATTCAAAGTGTTTCTTTAATATGCCAAGAAAAAAGCACTAAGCAGTTTTGTTAATGTTGAAAATAAAACAAAACCTTTCCTGAAAACTGACTTTTAACTCATTTAAAGGATGGAAATGGGGTAGATCAGTATTTTGACTTAATTTGTGACTTGACCAAAATAAATGACTTGACTTGACTTGCTTGACTTTTAGCAGGGACTCGACTTGACTTGCTTGCTTTTCGCCACAGTAACTTGGGACTTGCTTATGACTTGAACGTTAAGACTTGAGACTTGCTTGTGACTTGCACATGTGTGACTTACTCCCATCACTGCTTCACAGTACTTACAGTTCCTTCCACTTGGGTAATTGTGTCTATCAGCAGTGTAGACTCCCTGAAGACATCATTAAATTGTACACTAAACCCAAGATTAAACATCACTGCTTCTATGACCCTGAGCAGAATTGACACACTCCAAGAGCCTGATGCACTCAGAATCTGGTGCAGCTGTGCATGATAGCCAGTCAACTTCCAACATCAATTTGTTCAGTTAAGCTTTGGCAGTAAAACCTGGAACCTGATTGGTTTCTATGCAGAGCTGCAAGAGATTTAGCACACGTCACTTTTAGCAAATAACCCACATTGTCACTGGAATCTAAACTAGGTTAGGGTAGACCAATAAACTGGAAAAAAAATATTCTTTCTTACAATGGTGATCCTTTCCTGTAGTCAACTCTGAAGTAATGTTTGATTGTTGTGGGTTACTAATGTGCATTTTATCATTGCTATACCCTGCATTATTGCTGTTCTTCTTCTTCTCCTGATTGAGATGTGAGGGCTTTGGACCAAATGTGAGAATTATATTTTCAGGTACATAACGATGCTGTACTGGGGATGGAGGAGCACTGGTATCTAAAGGGACTCTGCTGAATGGAAGGGGGTGAGATTTTGCAGGGACACTACACTAGTCAGATATGGGGAAGTGCTATGTCCAGAGACATTTTACTGTTTGAGAAATACAGTAATATTTACAAGGGCTTTGCTGAGTAGTGGTTGGTAAAGGATGTATTTTCCAGGGACCTTAAGCTATCAGAGAAGCGAAGAATGAGATTTCCATAGGCATTAGGTTCAAATCACAAATGTCCTATTTAGCTGTTATTTTATTGATACCACTATTTACATACCCAATATCTCTAAAGGCTTAATTCACAAAGATGCATAACATGCTTTACTTAACCTGCCATGTTAGTAGTGGTATTTCACCACTGTATGTGCTATTATAATGTTGCCAAAATCAATTCAGGAAGATTACCGTACAGGATACCACTTCTTAGCCTCAGGCTGGTGACATATGCACATTTTTGAGGAATCGCATCCCTTTTGAGGAACAAAGGAAAGAAAGTGTTTGAGATGGTGATGAAATAACAGAGAAATAAAATGACAATAAATGTGCAAGTTAAGCTTTCATCATTTAAATGCCAATTTCATGTGGAAAAATGTAGACCTAAATTATATTTATGTTTGTGTGTTGAGCATTTCCAGGAGGTAAATTAAGAATATAATATCCTAATACTATTATCTAAACTTCCTCCTTCACCACATCCTAGTCTGAGGTATTCCTTGAAATAGACAGTTGTTAGGGAAGGGCTCTAACATGAGCACATAGACTGTAGAAGTGTCTGACGTTCTTCATAGCCGCAAATAGGTTTCATATTAGATTGTATTAGATTGCTTGAAATGCTTGATTCCACTTTTTTTTCTGTGAAAGATTAAAATGCAGAAAAAGTCACAAAAAGGGAAAACAAGAAAGGTCCTGAAGCGCTACACAACTTGGGGTCAAGTAGGTGGGATGTAACTATGATAAGAAACAATCCATAACTTATGGAGGATCAAGCTCAGTGCAGCTGACACACCACTGGAAAAATGCAAAACAAACAAGAACACTAAGTGCAGCACTCTATAAGTGAGATCCAGACTGTGGTGGTGAAAAACAGGCTGTACTGACCAAATAATGATGAGCAAAAAACTGTTTATTTCATCATAGATATGATGGGCTGACAAAAGTCTAAAAGTATAAATGGAATTGGGCACAAGAATAAAAATAAATTTAAAAACCGATATGGTCAATGATGTTTGTAGAATGAAATAAATGTTACCACAGGTGACCTCAGAATGGGAGGAGAGCCACACATCCGGGAGGCTCGCTGGGGTGGCATGGAGGGTGCCAATGGCCATGCCAGAGGGAATGGAGATTTGTTTCCAAGGAAAGGGACCCAGAGGCTGCTTGCTGGTGATGGTATTCCAGCCGGCTCCAAGTTGAATAGTGCCGCTGCATGCAGGAGCGCAGGAAGCTGTTGGTATCCGGACTGGAGAGGGTGTTAGTTGCCTGCAAGTGGCCAAAAACTTGGGATCAGCAGATAGAGCGGATAGGGCCTCTGGGAGATGACACAGAGATCTGGGGGAATCAGAGGACAGATTACTGGGGGGGCTGGGGAAGACCCGGTTGTCACCAATGACAAAGTCAGAGGACGATGGAGTGTCCTAAAAAAATAATTTAAGGGATTTAGGAGCTAAATTGAGGAATAGGAGCTCCAAGGTAGTATTTTCAGAAATACTACCGGTACCTTGAGCCACACCAGAAAGGCAACAGGAGATTAGGGAAGTAAATAGGTGGCTGAGGAGCTGGTGTAGAAAGGAGGCGTTTGGGTTCCTGGAGAACTGGGCCCACTTTTCAGTCGGTTACCAGCTTTATAGAAGGAACCGACTGCACATAAATGAGGAGGATGAAGATCTGCTGGGAGTGAAGATGGTCTAACAGTTATAGGTGCTTTTAAACTAGGCGATGGGGGGCAGGGTCCAGACATAGAGATAGCCAGTGTGGAATGTATTTCAGTGGGTAGTATTGGGGGCATTAGTGGTAGGTTGACTAAAGCACCTAAACCCATGCTAAGTATAGTAACAAGTCCTGTTTGAAACCTCAGAACACCCAAAAAGGAGATAGTTTGCATCCGGACAAAACTACGAGGCATGTTCACTAATACCAGGAGTGTGGCGGACAAGATGGGAGAACTAGAGCTGCTACTGTTTGAGGAGGAATTTGATTTTAAGGGAAATTCAGAGACCTGGTTCAACAGCTCTCATGATTGCTTGGCAACCATTCAAGGGTATTCTCTATATCGCAGGAACAGGGAATGTAAAAAAGGGAGAGAGGTATGCCTGTATATCAAAAATAATATACAGGTGAATGTGGGGAATGACATCACTAATGGAGCAAGGGAATAGGTAGAATCCTTATGAATAGCGTTACAAAGGGAGGAAACCAAGGAGAAAGTAATACTGGGAGTATGCTATAGGCCCCCTAACCTGAGGGAGGAGGGGGAGACAGACCTCCTATCACAGTATGGAATGGCGGCAAGGATGGGAAGTGTCATTTTAATGGGGGATTTTAATTATTCAGACATAGACTCGCCATTTCCTAAATGTCTTACAGGACAATTTCATGGGTCAGATGCTAAATACACCAACAAGAAACAATGCGTTACTAGACCTACTGATTACTAACAATACAGACTTGATCATGGATGTAGAAATATGGGGCAACTTAGGAAACAGCGATCACAGGTCAATTAGTTTCAGCATAATCACACAAATAGCAAACACAAGGGGAATAAAAAGACACTGAATTTCAAAAGAGCCACCTTCCAGAAACTACGCTCCTTGCTAGAAGATACTAAATGGGATAAAATCCAAGGAACAAAGAACACGGAGGAAAAATGGGTGATCTTTAGGAGCATATTAAATAAGGGTATTAGCCAGTGCATCTCAAAGGGTAATACATTTAAATGAGCTAATAAAAGCCCTGGGTGGCGTAACGCTAACGTAAAAATGTATATATAAGCAAAGGAGAAGGCCTTCAAAAAATATAAGGCTGAGGGGTCATTATCAGCATTCCAATTGTACAAAGAATGCAATAAGAAATGTAAGGGTGTAATCAGGGCAGCTAAGATAGAACATAAAATGCACATAGCGGACGAGAGTAAAAAAAATCCCAAGAAATTATTTAAGTACAAAAATAGTAAAAGAGGAAGGACAGATCATATTGACCCCATAAAGAATGATGAAGGTAATCTGGTTACAAAGGATGGTGAGATGGCGGAGGTTTTGAATGTATTCTTCTTCTCAGTCTTCACGAGGGAAACAGGCGGCTTCAGTAACCAAAACTGCAAGGTTTATCCTCATTACACGACACAGAATGAACTCTCATGGTTAACAGAGGATAAAATTAGAAACAGACTTCAAAAACTTAACATAAATAAGTCACCGGGACCAGATGGCTTGCACCCGAGGGTCCTCAGTCAAGTAATTGCCAGACCATTGTTCCTAATTTTTATGAACAGTCTACTGACTGGTATTGTACCAGCTGATTGGAGAAAAGCCAATCTTTAAAAAAGGGACCAAGATATATCCCTGGGAACTACAGACCAGTTAGCCTAACATCAATAGTATGCAAGCTCTTGGAAGGGATGATAAGGGACTATATACAACATTTTAGTAATGAAAACAGTATTATTAGCAGTAATCAGCATGGATTCATGAAAAATTGTTCTTGCCAAACAAATCTATTAACCTTCTATGAGGAGGTGAGCTGCCATCTAGATGAAGGAAGGCCCGTAGACGTAGTGTATCTGGATTTTGCAAAGGCATTTGATACAGTTCCCCACAAACGTTTACTGTACAAGCTAAGGTCTGTCGGCATGGACCAAAGGGTGAGTACCTGGATTGAAAACTGGCTACAAGGGTTTGTTTAGAGGGTATCGATAAATGGGGAGTACTCTGAATGGACCGGTGTGGAAAGTGGGGTCCCTCAGGGTTGTGTCCTGGGACCAATCCTATTTAATTTATTCATAAATGATCTGAAGGATGGGATAAACAGCTCAATCCCAGTATTTGCAGACAATACTAAGCTAAGCAGGACAATAGCTTCTCCGTAGGATGTGGAAACCTTGCAAGAAGATCTGAGCATATTAATGGGGTGGGCAACTACATGGCAAGTGAGGTTTAATGTAAAAATGTAAAATAATGCATTTAGGTGGCAAAAACATGAATGCAATCTACTCTCTAGGGTCCGAACCTCTGGGGGAATCTATGATGGAAAAGGACCTAGGGGTCCTAGTAGATGACAGGCTCAGCAATGGCATGCAACACCAAGCTGCTGCAAGCTACGGCACTAGAATATTGACATTCATTAAAAAGGGAATAAACTCCAGTGATGAAAAGATAATTATCCCACTCTACAAGACTCTGGTCCGGCTGAACTTGGAGTATGCCATCCAGTTCTGGGCTCCAGTCCTCAGGAAGGATTTGCTGGAAATGGAGAGAGTACAGAGAAGCACAACAAAGCTAATAAAGGGACTGGAGGATCTTAGTTATGAGGAAAGATTTCAAGCACTGAACTTATTCTCTCTGGCGAAGAGACTCTTGAGAGGGGATGTGATTTCAATGTACAAATACTGCACTGGTGACCCCACAATAGGGATAAAACTTTTCCACGAAAGGGTATTTAAGAATACTTGCGGCCATTCACTAGAATTAGAAGAAAAGCTATTCAGCAGGAAACTGCATAGAGGGTTCTTTACAGTAAGAGCGTAAGAGGTAAGAATGTGGAATTCTCTTCCACGAGCAGTGGTTTCAGCAGGGAGCATAAATAATTAAAAAACACTATTAGATAGGCATCTAAACGACCATAACATACAGGGATATACAATGCAATATTAAAATAAAAGCGCACACACACAGGTTGGACTTGATGGACTTGTGTCTTTTTCATCCTTACCAACTATGTAACTATGGAGGATCCGAGCAGAGCCGGGTACAGTCAATGCTCCTGCGATGGCGTCAGTGCTGCATTGGAGACAGAAGGAAGGACGTTCTGTGATCAGCTTGTGGAACGCAAGCTGTACTGTTGCCGTGACATACATATTGGGCACGCATGCACTTTGTCAAAGTCATGGCCGGGATGGCAACAGATACTATTTATAGCCAATGAACAGGTGAACAAATCTCTCTAGCCTGGGGATAGTTGTTAAGCCCTTCTAGCCCATTGCAATCTCAGATGGCTAGACATAAGATGATCCTTATTAGGTAAAAAAAGGTTATGTGAAATAACAATTAAAAAATACAATTAGAAAATACATGGAAAAAACACTGAAAACAGATGACAATGGCCAAAAACTAAAATAGATCAAAATGAAACAAAACAACAAAAAAACGCTTGGAGGTGGTCATAGCTAGAGCCTAGTGATGATGATGAATAGGAATGATGATACATAATGTGATAATTGAAATATTCAAGATAATATAAAGACAAATCATAATGGATGAAGAAAAATGTAAAATTATTATGGATTTACATGATGGTGTGTATATCAAGCTCTTCATTGAGGCCACGTGGCGATAACGAATCCATCATATAAATCCAAAAAGTTTCCCTCCTGAAAAGGAGGGAAAATCTCTCTTTTACGGTGAGTGTGCCTATGGGGATGGCCTCAATGGCAAATACCTTGAGGCATTTAATGTCTTTATTGTGTGTCTGCAAGAAATGACGTGGGACACTGTGTTTGTCACATCCTTTTTTGATGAACCTTACGATGTTCACTGATTCTTGTTCTCACTGTGCGTATAGTGCATCCAATGTGTAGGAAGCTTACATGAACACTGTAAAACATAAACAACAAAATCAGTCAAACAGGTGATAAATTGTTTAATCTATAAATTATTTCCCTTATTGGTTGTGATATTGGAACACCCATGCGTTATAAATTGACAGGTAAGGCATCCTCTCTTGGGACATTGGAAGATGCCTGTCCTGTGATCTAAATAAGATCTTATATCAGAGACTTCTTATTAAGAGTTTTCATTTTGCTTGGAGCTAAAATATTTTTCACTGTGGGGGCCTTTCTAAAAGTGATTTGTGGAATTGAAGGCAATATGGGGGCTAGACGCTGGTCAAGAAATAGGATTTTTATAATGTTTACAGATGATGTTTGAAATGATCTATGCTGTTTATTATAAGTGTACACAAATCTTTGCCTGCATCTCAATATCATAGATTTTTCAGGCAGATCAATTTGGGAGACAAAAGCTTTTTCAACTAAATCTTTGGGATAACCTTTTTCTTCATATTTCCTCTTCATCAAATTACCCTGTGTGGTATAATCTTCCACTTTAGAACAATCTCTTCTTAGTCTCTTAAATTCTCCTTTGGTGATGTTTTTCTTCCATATTGAGTGATGACAACTATGAAAGTAGAGATAAGAATTCCCACCCGTGGGTTTGGTTTGATTTCTGGTAAAGATGGCTTGTTGGCCATGACACAAAACCAAATCCAAAAAATCTATGATGGAATAAACAGTTCAGTACAGCCTGTTTTTCACCATCACAGTCTGGATCTCACTCATAGAGCGCTGCACTTAGTGTTCCTGTTTACAAAACAAAACGACCCCTAGTGAATCAATTTGGGGAGTTTTTTAATGTATTTTTTTCTCTCAAGCAACTAGTAGCTATTAGCTACTATTAGCTACTTAGTCCACACAATAAAATTAATTGTAGCAAAGGCAAATTTGTAAATTTCATAGTAAAATTGATTTGAGTACTCCACTCCTCCTGCAAGCCCCTCTACACTAAATATATGCATTTTTGCATTACAGGGAAATTATAAGGGGAACATTTAAAGAACAGGATAGTGCCACTAGTATTCATTTCTTCCAACTAATACAGATTAACTGATAATGTATGTGTTTCCTCCTCCTGGCATCACCCAAATTACTTGCAAGGAAATGTTACAGAAATAAACTCTTCAAACATTTGTGCCTTCCCATTCAAAGTGATCTCCCTCACCAGCTCGCATGTTGGCTACAACTCACCAAAGGTTCTTGATCATGCCAAGGTACTGTACGTAAAAATCTCTCAGAGGCTCTCCAGCACTGGCCTTATGTGTTCTTCGGCTTTGTGTTTATATTATTATATTATATTTCTGCACTGTTCCTTGCATTTTAAATGAGTGACACACAAAACAAAGCTTTTCATTTGTAGATACCGTACTTATTTAAATAACACCATAATAAACCATTCTTCCAAAAGTATCCTTTCCAATTTTCAACAAGACCCATTCAGGTAGATCTTGGTGTACAATTCCACTCTGGTACTGGGACTTTGAGCCTGGACTCCCCTCCATTTTCTTTCTCAGCTCATACAAATATTATTTTCCATTGCAGTGCATACTTTCAATCTTTGCCTTTGGCAAGCAATGACGAAAGTGAAATGCTTGAGCTTCATGAAAGCTCTCAAGTGTTAAAATGTGAACAGTACTAAAATATACACAGTATTCTTAAGAAGGAAACATTTTTTTTTTTACCAGAGAGCTAGTATAATGCAGCATTGTGGGTTTTAAATGTTAAGGAGCACCTTTTAAATGTGAGTTCTATGTACACTTTTTAATAAACTGAATATTGTTTAAAAACTATAAAAGCACTATTTGGAGCTCTTTTTTCTCTCATATATATCAAGTTATAATGGAGGCACATCAATGGAGCAACAAGGAGGAAAGCATGATCTGTTAGTCCGGGGTGACTAAAAAGCTTTATTTGACCAAACTTAAGTGCGAGGTCACACTTTGTGAGGTGAGCGCATTTCTTATGGGGGGAGCACTGAGGTGAATAGATACAAAGCACGGATCTTTGAGAATTTGTGAAGATTCAACAAGTTACAACTTTTTTCTGACATTTTCACAATTGAATTTGATTACACTCAAGCACGGGATTTATATTATTACAAGAAGAAATACACATGTTATTGGATATTCATATGATATTATGTTGGCACTCATATTTGCACAGGAGAATTGATACACTAAGTGGTTAGATACATTTATTACCACTAGCACAGCATTATTTGTTTTGATAATATATATGTATATATATATATATATATATATATATATATATATATATAGTGCCTTGAAAAGCACCCCTTGAAATTTTCCACATTTTGTACATGTTACAACCAAAAAAATTAACTATTTTATTAGGATTTTATGTGATAGACCAACACAAAGTGGCACATAACTGTGAAGTGGAAGGAAAATGATAAATGGTTTTCAAAATGTTTTACAAATAAATATGTGAAAATTGTGGCATGCATTTGTATTCAGCCCCTCTGAGTAAAGACTTTGTAGAACCACCTTTCGCTGCAATTACAGCTGCAAGTCTTTTTGGGTATGTCTCCACCAGCTTTGCACATCTAGAGAGTGACATTTTGCCCATTCTTCTTTGCAAAATAGCTCCAGCTCTGTCAGATAGGATGGAGAGCGTCTGTAAACAGCAATTTTCAAGTCTTACCACAGATTCTCAATTGGATTTAGGTCTAGACTTTGACTGAGCCATTCTAGCACATTGTAGCCCTGGCTGTATGTTTAGGGTCATTGTCCTGCTGGAAGGTGAACCTCCGCTCCAGTCTCCAGTCTTTTGCAGACTCTAATGCTGCGTACACACGAGCGGACTTTCCGGTATACTTGGTCCGGGTAACCAAAGTCCGTCGGACAATTCGATCGTGTTTTTCTCAAAGGTTTGATGGACCTAGAAATGAAACATGTTTCAAATCTGTCTGACGGATTCAAGTCCGGTCGAAAAGTCAGCTCGTCTGTATGCTAGTCCGACGGACAAAAACCGACGCTAGGGCAGCTATTGGCTACTGGCTATGAACTTCCTTGTTTTAGTCCGGTTGTACGTCATCATGTACAAATCCGTCAGACTTTGGTTGATTGTGTGTAGGCAAGTCCATTCATTTGGAAAGTCCGTCTAAAAGTACGTCGGACAAAGTTGGCCGTAAAGTCCGCTCCTGTGTACACGGCATAACAGTTTTTCTTCTAACATTGCCCTGTATTTGGCTCCATCCATCTTCTCATCAACTCTGACCAGCTTCCCTATCCCTGCTGAAGAAAAACATCCCCACAACATGATGCTGCCACCACCACCATGTGTCACGTTGGGGATGGTGTGTTCAGGGTGATGTGCAGTGTTAGTTTTCCACCACACATAGCATTTTGCTTTTAGGCCAAATAGCTAAATTTTGGTCCCAGAGCACCTTCTTCCACATGACTTCCTCCACATGGCTTCTCATAAACTGCAAACGGGACTTCGTATGGCTTTCTTTCAACAATGGCTTTCTTCTTGACACTTATCCATAAAGGCTAGCTTTGTGTAGTGCACGTCTAATAATTGTCCTGTGGATGGATTCTCCCACATGAGCTGTGGATCTCTGCAGCTCCTCCAGAGTTACCTTGAGCCTCTTGGTTGCTTCTCTGATTAATGCTCTCTTTGCCTAGGCCTGTCAATTTAGGTGGACGGCCAAGTTTGGTAGGTTTGCAGTTGTGCATTTTCATTTCCATTTTCAGATGATGGATTGAACAGTGCTCCATGAGATGTTCAAAGCTTGGGATATTTTTTTTATAACCTAACGCTGGTTTAAACTTCTCCACAACTTTATTCCTTAACTTCCTGGTGTTTTCCTTGGCCTTCACGATTCTGTTTGTTAATTAAGATTCTCTAACAAACCTCTGATGGCTTCACAGAACAGCCATATTTATACTGAAATTAAATTACACACAGGTGGACTATATTTGGAAGGAAACATATACAACGTATAACCATATGGACTGTTTACAGGATGCAACAGAAATGGGTCCTAAACCTAATTGTAAGGGATACCAAATGCAGATATCCAGCAAGGATGACCAAATCAGTGGGCTGTACCTTAGGACCCGTTCACACCTGAGCGATTTTCTTCTTGAAGCTTGTAGCTCTAAAGCACTCAACAAGCCAAATCCCATTCATTTCAATGGCCCCTGTTCACATCTGAGCATTCTGTCACCTGATGCAAAATGCCTGAAGCTTAAGAAAGTACATGAGCTTTTTTGGCAGATTACAAGCGTGTTTGGCCCCATAGACTTTAATAGAAACACCTGATTTGAGTGTTTTCCAAGCATTTTACAAGCGTTTTACAAGTGTTTTCTGCTTAAATAGCAGCTCTCCACCCCTAAGTTCCTCTCCCTCTCCTCCCCCTAGTGCTTTCTATTGCCTAAACAAAAATGCCTGAAGCTGTAAAACGCTTGTAATATGCTTCTAAAAAGCTTTAAGAAAGCTTGTATAAAGCTGCCAAAAAGCTTTAAAAAATGCCTGAAAAACTCCAGTAAATCCAGGTGTGAATGGAACCTAAGAAATCAGAAACCAGGCTGTATGAGGTTAAATTAAGTTTATTTAAACAAATAATACACTTCCAACAATAACACCAGTAAACCATAAACAATGTAAAATGACAAAACAAATAAAACAGTACAGAAACCTAAATGAATACCTAACTATATACATGTGGAGGGAGCAGGGATCTAGGTACTGGAATCAGGGAGCAGTGTACAGGGAACAAGACACAGGAGCAGGTCTCAGGAACAGGTACAGGAACCAGGAACAAGTGTCAGGATCAGGCACAGGAGCAGGTAAAGGAACCAGCAATAAAGGCTGGATCAGGTAGGGACATGGCGCACAGGATGAACACTGAAGCTCTTAATCTCAGTTATGGGTGGGATTAAGTACCTCCCAGCAGACAGGTGCAACCTAATTACTTGCATAGCCTGGCTGCTGGGAGACACCCACTGGTGGCCACCAGAACTGCTCCCTTTGACTCCCGGAACAACAGTGCTAACAGCAGTTGACCAGGTAATAACACAAGTCCTGACACTAATAGACCATAAGTAAAATGGTCAATGTAGTAATGTAGTACTGAACAAAGGTTATCTTGTGTGAATGAACTAACGTGGGATCTACAGGAAAGAAAGGATAGTAATGAGATGTTAAAGGCATGATATGTGTGTAAAACCACCAAAACAATGAGATACTTTCACGCACATAACAGATGTAGTAGAAATTGGGTGAAAGAAGGAATAAAAGAGATAATCAAAAGACCTAGCCCCTTGGGGGGGGGGGGGGGGAGTCGTAGAATGGTGTGGACTTCACACTCTTCATTTAGGGCTCTGGGCTTCAGACTGTTGAATTTGAAAATGCAGTATGTTTCCATGGCACAACGTTTTTTTAATCTTTCTCCTGCAGGGAGGGTATTCGGTACAGACTGAATTGCTGTAACTCACAGAAGGGAAGGATCATTATTATGATACAAGGAGAAAGGGATGTCTAGGGATGCTTAAAGTGGATGTAACTCCAATGTCATCCTTTCTAAACTACTGCCATAGGGGTTATCTATAAGGATATACATGCCTCCTGCATGTATCTTTACCTGTCAAATGTCTCCTCTCTGTCTGTTATTAGACCCGAAAAACTGCATATTCTGTGGGTGGGTCTGTTGTCTGGAGCTCAGTGGGTGGAGTCGTGATGTCAGTAGACTCCCCGCCCACCTCTACACTTCCCTTGTCAATATGCATTTTCTTCTGTGTATTTCTAACACTGAACTTCTGCTATGATCTCTAACATCCAGTGAAAAGACAGGAAAGTAACCACATGACTTCAGCATGCCAAATCATGCTGAGGTGTGGAACAGCCAATCCTTGCAGAGCTGCTGAAGAAAGGAGTGGGAGGGAATTACAAAATACTGCATGTCTCCTAGGCTAATGCACGAGATATGTAAATCACCTGTCACTCACAGCAAGGGGGAGTATTTGACAAAGTTTTTCTCAGTTTGTCAAGATTTATCTCACTGAACAATAAAAGAAGACTGCTCGGAGATGGATTAACTCTGTGTGGCAAGACTGGGTTCAATAGGAGATCTTATACTCTACAGTATGATATAAAAAAAAAAAAATTGTAGGCTTACATCCACTTTAATGTAGGGACCTTGTCTTTTACACTTCTTATATGTTCCCCAAATCTTGTTTGGAATGTACTAATTGTTCACCCCACATAGCACAGGTTACATGGGCAAGTGATCAGATAGATCACAAAACGTGTTGAACATGTTAAAAATTAATCTATAAGGAAAAAGTTCCTTGCGGAGTGGGAGAAAGACTTCTGGCCATGTTTTTTTTTAAAAACTATTTTTCTTTATTGAACAAAAAAGGAGTAAGACATAGTTGTACATTACACATAAGGAAATGCAATGTAGATTACACAAGAATATTAACTTAGCACACATGGAGAGGAAGGTAAACAATCACTAAGGTTTACAACAATCTGATAAAGTAATCATATCTATAGTGTATGAACATGTGAATATTCAAAGAGCGTGGTCTGGTTTAGACTCAGCATATAGGTATAGTAGCATTGTAAGTATTCTAAAAGGAGAGAAAACATAGAGGATCTGGAGCAAGAAAGAGGGAGAAGAGAATGCAGACCAGATTGCCCTCAAAAAAAGGCCTCACTTCTGTGGTCAGCAATCCAATCTGCCCATGCATTGTAAAAGTTCGAAGTGCATAATGTAGCTTTGGAGAAAGAAAGTTCCAACTGAAAATGGGAATTTAGATTACTGGTGACATCCAATATCAAGGGGGGATGTGGGGGCTTCCACCGCCTTGTTATCGCCAGTCAGGCCGCAATCAAAATATGTGTTACCACTACTTTGATTTGTTTTGACCATGATAGAATAGACAAGCCCAACAGTAGATCTGGTGATTGTTGAGGGTCTGAGCATATAGCAGTAAGGAGATTAGACACTTTTAACCAGTAGATTTTGATAATAGGGCAGTCCCACCAGATGTGATCTAGAGTTCCAATGCATCCACAGTTGCGCCAACACCTCGGTGAGGTGGTAGGGTATATATTGGCAAGTCTGGATGGTGTATAGTACCATTTGTGAAAAAACTTTAGTAATGCTTCCCAATGTGTGATACAATGGGACAATCACAGCAGCAGTGAAAGGGTCAGGTGCCAGTGCTTGGCTGCAGGAGGATCTGTTGTAAAGGAAGACCAGTATTGGATTGATGGTGAAGATATGTCTTGAGAAAGAGTTATGAGTAGCTTGTACACCAAGGAAATCTGACAGCAGGTTTAGGTGTGTCATAAAACTTCAAAGGGGAGCATGGTATTGAGTCTTCCTCAGACCATTGAGTTTTGGAGAATAGGGAATGAATGCGGAGGTACAGGACGGTAGTAAGCTTGAAAAATAGGAGCCCCCAAGCCACCATAGCTTACTGGAGAGGTGAGGATTGACTTTTTTATCCTGGGGTGCTTTTGTAGCCATATGAATGTGTTAATGATCGCCTGGAGTCTCCGTAGTTGAGCCTGAGCAAATGCCAGGAGGATAGTCCAAAATACATATAAAATATGCCGTAACAGGTACATTTTTGCCTGAGCTATTCTACCTGCCCATGAAACTGAGATATGACTCAGTTTCTTGGATAATTGTAGAAGCCTTTCTATGAGGTCATTGAAATTTGTTTGTAGCATCATTTTGCTAGGAGGGGAAGGACCATGCAAACTGGGTCTGTGCAGAGATCATCTTTTTTATGCGAGTATCAAGGCCTATATTTACATAAGCGATTTACTGTGGTTCACTTTGTAGAGGGAAACTAGATTAAAGCGGTTCAGAATATGCTGGATTTCGGGGAGTGATCGCGAGGGATTTCTTAAAGTTATTATGACATCATCGGCATATAGACCTATTCTATGTTCCATGTCTTCAATCCTGATACTGAAGGGGCTGTGTGTATTGTTTGGGCAAGAGACTCCATGACAATTGCGAAGATCAGTGGTGAAAACAGGCATCCCTGTCTCGTGCCATTTGTTATTAGAAAGGGATCCAATACAATACCCAAGGTCCAAGCTCGGGGAAGAATGTAAGCTTAAAATTGCTGATAAAAATGTGCCTGTAAGGCCGAATCTTTGTAGTACTAAGTCCATATAGGCCCAGTGGACCCTGTCGAATGCCTTCTCTGCATCCAGGGGCAGGAACAGAGAAGGAGTTTGATGGTATTCCACCCACTCCACCCACTGTATAAGATCGATGAAGTGCCTGGTGCCATCATTCACTTGTGTACCAGGAACAAAGCCTACTTGGTCAGGGTGAATTATTTGGGGAATGACCGTTGAAAGACACCGTACTATTAATTTTGCAAACAATTTAGTATCTGAATTCAAGAGTGAAATAGGCCGATAATTGGCTGGGCTGTCTGCAGCTTTGCCCAGTTTAGTCAGTGTGACCACAAGAGTTTCAAGGGATTCTCTATGGATTATACCTGTGGGGATATACTGGTTGTAAATGTTGCTAAGGTATGGGGTAAGGACCGTCGCATAGTGTTTGAAATATTAATTGGGGAAGCCATTGTGGCCAGTGGCTTTATGCAACAGGAGTTTCCCTATAGTTTTAAGAATTTCTTCCAAGGTAAAGGGTGGGGAAAGGGTTTCTGCTTGTGCTGAGGAATTTGAGGGGAGTTTAATGGAAGAGAGGAAGGCCTCAATGTCTTCTAATCTGGGGGGAGGGGATGATTCTGAGAGATTGTAAAGTTTGGCGTAGAAGGTGCTAAATTCATTGCTATGTCAAGTGGGTTTGTTATACGTACACCATGGGTGTTTGTGAGGAATTACATTTTTTATTTGACATATGCTGTTTCATTTGACGAGCTAAAAGGGTTCCTGGTCTGTTACCGGATGAATAGAACTGAAGTTTTAAGCGTTTGACATTAAAGTCAAATTTTCTGAGTTCAAGGGAGGTGGTAGATGTGGGGTTAACCTTATTAGTTTGCTCTAAAGACCGTATTTGGGATAGTAAGGAGTCAGTAGTAGATGAGTGAATTTTTCGTTCATGTGCCCCAATTTTTATGGATAGACCTCGCCGGAAAAGCTTTGTGTGCGTTCCAAATCACTGCATGATCTGCAACGGATTCTCAATCTTGTACATGATCTGAGTTTCATAGAGAGGATTAGTTAGAAGGGATGTATTAATTCTCCAAACTGAGTGGCGAGGTAAGTGGTTATAGGCAGACAGCGTAATTGAAATTGGTGCATGGTCTGACCAAGTTATTAGGCCGATTTGTGAGTCATTGATAGTTTGTAGCAATGATTATCGGTGAGGATCCGAGAATAAGAATGTTGGGAATGGGAGTAAAAGTTATGGTCTCGCTCTGTATCATGCAGACACCGCCATGGGTCATAAGGATCCTCTGATTTCAATAAGGAGGAAAGGGCAGAAGGCCTACATCTCGATGTGTTTGTGGTGTCAAGTGTCAGGTCAATGATGTCATTGAAGTCTCCGCACAATATCAGTGGTGTGTTTCTATATGGGGCAAGTTTAGATTAAGACATTGTCAAAAACAAGCAAAGCAAAGACTTATAAGATTTCCACTGGGCCGTATTGGGTGCATATAGATTTACAATACTGAGAGGGCGATTTTCAATTGTAGCGGATAAGATCAAATATCTGCCATCCTCATCTTGTTCAAGATGATGTAGAGTTATGCCCCGTACACACGGTCGGACTTTGTTCGGACATTCGACAACAAAATCCTAGGATTTTTTCCGACAGATGTTGGCTCAAACCTGTTTTGCCTACACACTACACACGGTCGCACAAAGTTGTCGGAATTTCCGATCGCCAACAACGCGGTCACGTACACCACGTACGACGAGACTAGAAAAGGCCGGTTCAGAACCAAGCGCGGCACCCTTTGGGCTCCTTTTGCTAATCTCGTGTTAGTAAAAGTTTGGTGAGAGACAATTCGTGCTTTTTCAGACTCGTGGCTTTCAGATCGTTTTCTGACGTTCAGTTTGTGCTTGTGGGTTTGTATCTGCTCTTCAGTGCGTGCAGTCAGTTCGTATCGGAGTTTTCTGTGTGATCTTGCCTGCTCGTTGCTGTTTTTCAGGTCGCTCTTCACAGGCCTTGCTGTTCTTCAGTGCGTTCTGTTACTTCGTTCTGAGCAGCCGACCGTTTTCTAGCCATGTTTCGTATGTGTACTCCTCGTACAGTTCGTGCTGTGCGGGGGCTTGGTGTTGGGGTCCTGACCTTGACACAAGTCCAGTCCATGAACAGGGTGGGGAGGAGTTCATGGACCAAGAATTGGTTGCTTCAGCGTGACCAGTTCTCTCATATGCTTTTGCTCCGTGAGAATAATCCTGATGATTTCAGGAACTTTCTCAGGATGACGGACCCCGTGTTTCACCGTTTGTTGGCTTTGCTGACCCCCTATATTAGCAGGCAGGATACCTGCATGAGGCAAGCCATCACTCCGGAGCAGAGGTTGGTCGCTACCCTGCGGTATTTGGCCACAGGGAGAAGCCTGCAGGACCTCAAGTTCTCGACAGGCATCTCCCCCCAGGCTCTTCTTTGTGGACATTTTCTGCTTGTGTTTGTTTTAGCTGACCCTGACAGAAATGTGTGGAGTGCAGAAAATGTTGTGATTGTGTAACCTTATACAAAGCACTGTTGGCTGTTATTTACTAAATGCAAAGACACTTTTCACTACAAGTGCACTTGCAACTGCACTGAAACTGCACTTGCAGTGCAAAGTGGATTTCCCCTTAGGAAATAACCCCCATTTTCTCATAAAACAACAATTACATCACCCCAAAAGTGTTGTAGCATTGAGACAATAATCCACACATTCTTGATGAACAATCTTTTTAATACCTGCACAATCACATGTGCATTTACCAAAGGTTTTTCTGACAAACCAACATGTTTGTTGTATACCAATTTTTGTGGTGTCATTATCCAAAATCAAAATATGCATTTTATAGAAAACAGGCCTGTGTAAAACCAACAAGAAAGACACAAATCTTGATCTTACAAAGTTCACATTTGGTAGAACTGGAAGGCAATATCAGACATGAGTATTTAGGAACTGTGTTTGATATTGCGTTCAGATGGGGTGAAATCACCCCTGGAAAAGCCAAATTTGGAAGATGTACACCAATTTCACAATGTCAACATGTGCTAGCTGCCATCACGGGGGATCAAGGGATGTGTTTTGGGGGAGAAAGCCCTTCCTCACCGCTACTTTATTATTGAGGAAGGGGTTGCACCCCCAAAACGCGTCCATTGATCTCCCGTGATGGCAGATAGCACATGTTGACACACTGTGTGCATCCTCCAAATTTGGCTTTGGGAAAAATCACAAAAACATTTCGCACATTGTAGCGGACAAAGGAAGAAAGTGATTTGGAGGGGTTTTAAACTCACCCCAAAACATCAATGATGTTTTTATATTTTGGAATAACATCATTGATGTTTTGCTTGATGTTTTCCAATTGTAAATTACACCCCATGATCTCCCCGATCAGGATCTGGGCACTTTCAGATGTGAAAGGATCTGGATCCACAACCTCACGATCACCTAAAAAGAGAGGAAACCCAAAATAAATTAGGTTTGCAAAAAAATGCCGCCATCCATCTCTTATCTGAGCCTGTGGTTGCAGACACTCACCTGTTGTGGTGACTACTTCCACCACGTCTTCTTCCTCCTGCTCAGCTTGTGTTGGGGGGATTTCCCCTTCTTCCAGAGGGGGGGTCTCTGGTCTCCTCGGATGAGGGGTGTCCTCCGAGTCTTTTCTCCCCTATGTAAAACAAAAATGGTATAATTAGCACACAGATATTTGAGGTCAGAACTATAAAGATGAAACATTGCTTGGAAGTGGGGTACAATTGTCTATTTTAGCCGAGTTCCAAGATGTAGCTTTTTTAGTGTCCTTTGTCAAGCTGCAATACTTTACCTGTTTTGTACAAGCTTCACAGATGGAGACCCCCCTATAGTATACACTGGAGCACCTGTGTGGCCCCCCTAATAAAAATGGTGTTCTGGGGTCCCACACTAGTGCTCCAGTGTCCAGATGTGAAAACAGCTGCTCAGTGTCCTCTGCTTACACACAATCTAGTTTGCATTTCATTCTAGTAAAAAAGCCATCTACACAACCCAATTCTTTGAAGACAAGTATAGGGCATCAAAATGGTGGCCAAATGCATATGGCCTAAACAATGGTATTTTATCGTCCGAAATAACAAAGTCTGATCCGAATTAATAATGTGCCCATGAACATGAAAGTTGCTATTTTAAACTGTACAACAGTTCCTAAAAGCACATGGAGCAGCACGAACGTAATAAACACAAAAAGAATAGGAACACAGCACAACTACTTACTTTTTTGCAGCACTCTCTGGATCTTTCTGTACTGCTCATGTTCTCGTAATTTCAGGTCCGACCACCGCTTCCTGAGCTGATCTTTCGATCGTCGTACCCCGAATTTCCGGTGCAGACTCCTGACCACTTTCGCCATGATCTTGGCCTTTCTGACATTGGGGTTGGGGTAAGGCCCATACTTTCCATCACAGTCGGCCTTCTTCAGGATAACCACCATCTCCAACATCTCCCCAAAGGACATATTTGAGTCCTTTAATCTCCTTCTGGATCGGGACGTTTCAAGCTCCAGCCTTTCCTCCTCCTCCTCCTCCTCGTTGCTGTACTTAGCACTATCCTGCTGTCTCTCCGCCATGTGCTCTTCCTCCACTGCGCCGAATGAAAAGGGGCGGGGACTAGACTAGAAAGAACGTCAGGTGCGGGCGGAGTTATACGCATGCGCAGTGTGTATAAATCGTAACGCGCACGTCTTACGTACGATCAGTGAGCTGTGAGGAAGGAGCATCGGAGACGCCGATCGTGCTAACGAAGGTAGGATCTAAACCTGGGCCTATACTGCTTCGAAATGGAAGCCTATATTGTAACAAGATTAGGGGAGTTTGGCCTGACATTAGGGTTTGTCTTGTGTTGTGTCTTGCAGAGAAAATGGATGGGTTCAACGACCACAATTTCCTGCCCCTGTTCATAGACAAGTACAGGGAGCTGCCCTGTCTGTGGCAAGTGAAACACCCCCACTATAACCATAAACAGAAGAGGCAGGCAGCGCTGGAGAAACTCCTGGAGTTGGTGAAGCCGGTGGTCCCCACAGCAACCATCCCTTATTTAAAAGCTAAAATTGGTGGCCTGAGGAGCACATATCTTAGGGAGAAGAAGGTCACGGATTCCCAGAGGTCCAGAGCTGCAGCAGATGACGTTTATGTCCCCAGGCTGTGGTACTATGAGAGACTGCGATTTCTGTCAGACCACACTGAAGTCAGGGAATCCCTCTCCACTCTTCCTTCCACGCTTCCTTCCATATCAGCTGAGGCTTCTGATGTCCAACCTGGGCCTTCCAGCCAGGAAGAAGTGGAGGAGCCCAGCTGGAGTCAGGTATAGCATTCCTCTACAGATTTCTGGGCAATAAATAAATGATGTTTATTAGATGTTATTATTGATCACTAATTGCTGATTAAAAAAAGTGCTTTACATATCAATAGACAGTAGTGGGCACCCAAAATTGGGACAAGAATGAAAACTGCTGGGCTCAGAAGGATAGTCTGTTATATTTGTTAACATTCAATTTGCAGCAGTCAGGAGGTGAAAATTGTGTGTGATTGATGAATAAAAATCTAAAACTATGTCCCTTTTTCATACACAGGAAGACCTCAGCCAGGAGGAGGCTATGGAATGTGGCAGCCAGGAGGAGGCGGGGATTAGTGGCAGCCAGGAGGAGGCGGGGCTAAGTGTCAGCCAAGAGAAGCCTGGGACAAGTCGCAGCCTGACTGAGTCTCAGGTTCCTCCCCTCCGCCTGCCATACAAAAGGGCCAGGAAGGCCACTCCGAGTCCCGTGCAGGATTCAGCGTACAGGCTGATCCAGGAGGCTTCAGCGTCCCTCAGAGCCTTCCCCAGTCCTGAAGAGGCCTTTGCCTGCATGGCTGCCACAAAATTGCAGGGCATGCAGGAGGGCCAACGCAAGATCACTGAGGACCTGATTTATAAAGTCCTATGTAAGGGGTTGAGTGGGGAACTGACACACAAGACGGATGTCATGGAGAGGGACGATCCTCCTCCTCCTCCTGCTGCCACAACTACACCACCACAGCCAAAGGCTGGAAGGAAGCGTGGAAAGAAGACCAAAGAGTGATGACCCTGGGTTCAGTCTGGTCTGACAGAAGATGCAGTCTCTTGTATGACCACAGCCTGGGGACACAGATGTCATCTGCTGCTTTCCGGATCTCTGGGACTTCTGGACCAGACTGCCCTGCCTTAGATAAGGACTCCTCAGGCCACCAATTTTGCTTTTAAATAATTGATGTGTGCCCTGGGGGTCCAAGGCTTCACCCACTTCTGCAGTTTCTCCAGCGTTGCCTCCCTCTTTGTTTAGTTGTGAGCCCTTAATAAAATTTTTTTAGGGAAATTCTACTCTCCTGTGTGTCTTTTCATCCAAAAAGGACAGTTTGTTGGTGACGATTCAGGTTCATTTCTAAAGTACAATGTGAAATTAACAAGGGACAACAACACCAAATAATCTCCTACAGATTAAATAGAACAACATATTAGTGGAGTTGTGGGAACTTGTCACCAAAAACACACACAAACATTTTCGGGAGTACAAATCAAAATCACCAAAAAAAAAAATAAATAAAAAAGAGAAACACAAAAAAAGAATCTACATTAAAGTCCAAAAATAACAAAAAATGTTGTTGTCAGATGTGAGAAATCTAAATATATTGAGGGAATCCCGATAAATAGTAACAAAATAAGTTTGTGAGAAGTGTGTGTGAACATGAGCATCAAAACTACTTAATTCTTGTCACATTATAAAGAAGAAGAGAGTGCGCTGTATTAAACCATTTTGAACATTGCAGCGTGACGAAAGTGCTGTATCCATTCCGAACGCTACATTTACCAGAACGAGCTGTCCCGTGTCGGAATTTCTTCTGAGCATGCGTGGCACTTTGTGTGTCGGAACAGGCCACACACGGTCGGAATTGACGCGATCGGATTTTGTTGTCGGAAAATTTTATCTCCTGCTGTCCAACTTTGTGTGTCGGAAAATCCGATGGAAAATGTCCAATGGAGCCCACACACGGTCGGAATTTCCGACAACACGCTCCGATCGGACATGGTCCATCGGAAAATCTGACCGTGTGTACGGGGCATAAGAGAAACTGATGCAGTAATGGCTATCATGACACTGCAGTGTTTTTTAGGTGCATTTGCATAAAAACAGTGGGGGGTAACGCTTGTGTGTGCACAAAGGAGGGTTGGCTTTGTGAAAATGGGTTTCTTGCACACATAGCACATCGGCATGCTGAGTATGTGTTTCTTTCCATAAAAGGTTACGTTTAATGGGGGAATTTCAGCATTTGACATTGATTGAGGTGACTTTAATGGCCATGGCGGTTGAAGATGACTACAGAAATGTGCTAGGAAAATGAGACTATGGGGGTCATTTACTATAGCGCTATGGCGCTAATTCGCGCAAATTGCCGCGAATTAGCGCTCATTCGCGGCAATTTAGCGCTAATTCGCGGCAATTTAGCGCGAATTAGCGCTAATAGCGGTAATTCGCGCTAAAACGGTATTCACTATAGCGCTGGTGAGAAAATTCTCCCAAAATCGAATTTACTATAGCTCCCTGAAACTAAATAGAGCCCAAACCCTTACTCTGCTAAAACCTAGAGAATTGCACATGGAAATAATTTTTAGAGCATGATATAATTGCCTAAATGGTACTGAAATATGCGGTATATTATTTAAAGATTATCTGCTTTTAAACTGTGTGAAAAAGTGATTTCTACACTGAAATATCTTTAAAAGTCTGAAAAGTGAAAAATTCCCCGTTTTGGACAACTAGGTGCCAACACAACTGAGCATGCTCAGACCTGAAAATAACTCTCATTTTAACTCAAGTGTCTTTTTTACCTGGAGGTATAGTAAATACCAAAATGAGAGCTAATTAGAGAGCATTTTTTGGGAGTTAAAATCTGCTCTAATTTAGTCCAAATGAAGTTTCAGTCACTGATTCTAATGGAACAATTCTAACTTTCACAAAAAAAACCTTTTAATGTTGAGATGAAATGTATCTTTCTGTGAAATACATTTTCCTTTGCAACATTGTTGCTTCTACTTAAAATATTTTGATTTTAAGAATGCTACAATGTGGAATGTTTTGATGTTTTGGTAAAATATATTTTTCTCTGTCACTTTCACTTGTTTTTCTTCATCTCACAACAATCTTTACCCCAAACTCACACAGGTGTCTTTACAATCCACAAACAATACCATTGCTGATGAAAATTTAAAATGAATCACAATTTTTTGTGCTTTGTATTATTTGCAAATATTCATAATTTGAGCCCAAAAATGTGATATGTGTACCAACATCAGAAATCAAAATGTAATTCCCAAAAATTTGAGGGTAATATTCTACTCTCACCCACAAAAAAACACCAAATATCACAGAATAAATCAAGAAGAATAACTCTTGAGTAATGTAATTCCATCACCTGTATGTCCATAGAAATGCAGTATTTATGTGTTTTTATGTGTATTTATGTGTAGTTATGTGTAGGAGGGTCTCACACGTGGCAGCTCTGTGGCTTAGAGGTTAGAACTTCTGCTTAGTATCTCTGAGGGTCTGGGTTCAAATCCCAACCATGTTACTTCATGTAGAGAAGTTGTCTCATTTCCCAGGTCCTATAACTATGTCTAATTGTAGTAGTTATGTGTAGGAGGGTTCCACCACCATTGTAAGTCTTTTCCAGATACACTATATAGCCAAAAGTATTGGGACGCCTGCCTTTACACACACATGAACTTTAAAGGCAGCCCAGTCTTAGTCCGTAGGGTTAAAATTTGATTTGGCCCACCCTTTGCAGCTAGAACAGCTTCTTGGGAAGGCTGTCCACAAGGTTTAGTCTGCCTATGGGAATGTTTGATCATTCTTCCAGAAGTGCATTTGTGAGGCCAGGCACTGATGTTGGATGAGAAGGCCTGGCTTGCAGTCTCTACTCTAATTCAGCCAAAGGGTGTTCTATCGGGTTGAGGCCAGGACTCTGTGCAGGCCAGTCAAGTTTCTCCACCCCAAACTTGCTCATCCATGTCTTTATGGACCTTGCTTTGTGTACTGGTGTGCAGTCATGTTGGAACAGGAAGGGGCTTTCCCCAAACTGTCCCTACAAAGTTGGGAACATGAAATTGTCCAAATTGTCTTGGTATGCTGACGCCTTAAGAGTTCCCTTATCTGAAACTAAGAGGCCAAGCCCAACCCCTGAAAAACAACCCCGCACCATAATCCCCCTCCACCAAATCATTTGGACCAGTGCACAAAGCAAGGTCCATAAAGACATGGATGAGTGATTTTGGGGTGGAGGAACTTGACTGGCCTGCACAGAGTCCTGACGTCAACACAACAGAACACCTTGGGGATAAATTAGAGAGGAGACTGTAGGTCAGGCCTTCTTGTCCAACTTCAGTGCCTGACCTCACAAATGCACTTGGAAGAATGGTCAAACATTCCCATAGACACACTCCTAAACCTTGTGGACAAGAAGAGTTGAAGCTGTTATAGCTGCAAAGGGTGGGCCAAATGAGTTTTGAACCCAATACTAATATTGGGATGCCATTACAGTTCATGTGTGTTTAAAGGCAGGCATCCCAATACTTACGCCAATATACTGTATATTGCTTGTGACACTGAGCATGGCTATGGACTTAGGGCTAGTTCACACCACAGAGATGCAGAGAACATGTGTGGGTCTGCCCTGGTGGCTAAGTGGGTAGCAGTTCTGTCTAGCAGCACCTGGGATGTTGGTTCACTTCCACCAACATGCTAATGCTTGTGTTGAAGTTTATATGTTCTCCCTGTGTGGGTTTCTCACCACAATCTAAAGACATGCTGGCATCTTATTTGTCTCCTGTCGAAATAGGTTCTAATGTAAGAAAGTTAATTTTGGACTTTATATTGGAAGCTCATTGCAGCCAGGGACTGATGTTAATGTTTATTAGCACTAATCATGCCCAGGGACTTGGACATTTCAAATTTTAGGGTTTACACTGCACAGGTACATATGCTTAGAAAACTTTTGCTTTGTTTATGTGGATGCAAATGGACTTTGATCTTTGTCCTGTAGTTGGAGATTTGATGCACATAGCCAAGGCTAACACAGTTGTGAATACTATTATGTGTTCCTGCTCATCAGGTGCAATCACTTTAGACATACATGAAGAGACAGATTGAAAGATACTGGTGGGCGTGTACTTCTATTGGGTGTGTCAGTGTGCTAACAATACAACCTCTCTTATATAAAGGCCTGCAGTAGGGGGGTTCGTTTGGCCTGAGAAGGTCAGGTTTTTTGTTGTGATGGAGAAGGAATGATATTGGGAGATTTGATGAAATTCTTGTGCATTTTTTCAATCAAAAGTGGGTTTATGTGGCCATGCTGTCAATGTTGTGTGTGTATTGTTCCTGTCTGATCATGCAAACATCGTTTGGAAGCATCTGCTGACCTACTATTTTTGATCTCGTTTAATTGTGTACACCGAAATGCAGCTTCCAGTAGAACATGGTCACCAATGTATGTATGTGTGGATTGTGGGCTGGTGGTGGGTGTTTTGAATAAGTCTTTTGCAATATTATGTTGGAATGCTTTGTAAGAATGACTGTTAAGTATGTTTCTATAATCTTTCAGATAATAATGTGATGTGTTGCCCGTTATACACTGAAATTAAAGCTGTGTCCACTCTAAGGTTTTGTCTAATTTTAGAGTGTAAGCTCCTATGAGCAGGGCCCTTAAAATTCCGTTGCTAAATGTAGTACCATATATCCTGTCCAAATTTTTTTGAAGCTAGTAAATGTAAATTTATTTTTTTTCTGCTGGTAAAATAAAAGTACATTGAGCTCTTGTTGTGGTGTGTGGGTTTTTTTTTTCCTTCTACTTTTCTTTCTTTAGTTTTTGTGGGTGGTGGTTTTGGGAAAGTGCAATATCTCTCTTATATTTTGTTTCAATATGTATTTGTGTACCAAAAAACTAATCTCTTTGCCCTGGTTCACATGCTACTTTGAAATTGTGCTACTTCACTTGAAGTAGCATGATTTCAAAGTAGCAAGGTCAGCGTGATTTCAGGTGGCTTCATACACAAATGTCTATTGAAGTCGCACCTGAAATCGGCAAAAATAGTGCAGGAACTACTTTAGCAAATTGCCACAAAAAAAATGTTGCATCAATTGGAACAGTGCCATTGCCAACAGTCATGCGATTTGATCTCTCAAATCGCATGACCAATCGCTCCAATGTAAACCTAGGCTTCTGCACAACTGCAAGTTATATATAAAGATTCCACCTTTATCATTAACAGCTGTGGAGAATTGCAGGTAATTCAGCTGGTGGATAGGCAGTGTTTGAATGTGTCAGCTCTGGTTCATATTGGTGTGATTTGACATGTCAAATCTGTGGCAATTGCACTGTTCTAATTGGTGCGATTTGTATTGATATTGGTGCAGAAACCTGCAACGATGTCTCTGATGTTGCCCCCACAGTCGGGACTGACATGCAGGAATGAAATTGTGGGAGTTCAGCTGAACGCTTTCCTCCTGCTGTCAGTGTGAACCAGGGCTCAAACTGGGCCTTTTGCCTTTGTAATTCACCTGCTGCTAACCCAGGGACACCATTTCTTAGCAAACTCCCTTAAGTTTACCTTCAAATATATGTAGAAATACAGATTTGCATATCTGAAAATAAAAAAATACTAATCATGGTTGAGATCAAATATTCGCAGCTGCAATCAAAAGTGTGGTTTCACCTTCTGACCTGGAAATTAGTCATTGTATGCACCCGGAAGTTCTTGTGCTGGTCAGGATCTCAATCTAGGTGGACATGGCGAGGTCTCTTTAGCAGAGAGGAGGCGCTGCTCATTGGCCGGGTAAGTGTAGGATATGTACTTGTACTTAATCAATGTAGGGGTGGATGTCATAGTTAGATTTGGTGTGGGTGGGGTTCATTGATTTGTTTGGCATCACCACACATTTGCTTCCGTCCCATGTGCACACATCACTTCCTGCATTTGTTCTGCTGATGTAAATCAGTAAGGACTATGCAAGTATAAATGAGAGATCCTTTTATTAAAATATATATGACTTGTTTCACAGCTGGGCGAATTTTGCAGCAAATTTGGACCTCTGAGTTGCATGGCAAGTTGTACCCCATGATTCTCAATGACAACCATTCATATCTGTGCTACTTTAAGTCGCACCAACTTCAAAGTAGTCCCTGTACTACTTTGGTGTGACTTGAGGTATATCGGGTACAATATTACACAGGCATTCCCAGAAGTTGGGGCCAAGTTGCAGCGGCAAAGTGGCAGCAAAATAGTGTGACTTTCAGGTCACAGCAGTGTGAATGAGATTCAAGGATAACACCTTTGAATTTGGCCCTATTGTCACTTGTGCATCCTGAAAGTGTAGCAAATTCGTCCCTGCACTACCTTGGTTTGACTGATGCAATTTGAGGTCCATACACCACAAGATTACACAGACATTGCTTCAAGTCATGACAAAGCTGTGCAAATGGGGCCTTATTCAAAGGTGTTATCAATTAATCGCATTAGGTTACTTTCACACTTGGGTGACTTTTCATGGAGCTTTGGACCTCAGAGTCACATGAAAAGTTGTCCCCCTTGATTTCCATTAATATTTATTGGAGCTGCACGATTAATCGTCATCGTAATTTTTTTCCCCTTTACGATCTTGAAAAAAGCGTTTCACGATTCTTGCTATTGCAAAGAACTCTCTCTGCTCTTCTGAAGCCACAGCCGAAAAACCAGGAAGTCTGCCAAGAATTAGAACATTCTTTATCAGTGAACTTGACTAGAAACCTTGTAACAATTTGTCAATTAAATAGAATTCTGTGTAAGTGAGGAAAGTTTAACCACTTAAACACTAAACATTTTTCTGACATTTGTTGGTTTCAGGTTAAAATAATTTTTTTTTGCTAGAAAATTACTTAAAACCCCCCAACATTATATATATATTTTTAGTAGAGACCCTAGAGAATAAAATGGTGGTTGTTACAATATTTTATGTCACACTGTATTTGCGCCTTTCAAATGCAATTTTTTTTGGAAAAAATTACTTTAATGATTTAAAAAAAAAAAAGAAAAGTTAGCCCAATTTCTTGTGGGATAATGTGAAAGATTTTATGTCACGAGAATCGTGATCTTTTTATTCTAAGCAAAAAATTGTGATTCTCATTTTGGCCAGAACCGTGCAGCTCTAATATCTATGCAACTTCACCCATGTTCACATAGGTCTGAATTGACATGTCAAATTGTAGGCCAAATCGGCGCCTATTGATGGCAATGGAACTGTCCAAATTGGTGCAACGTCACAACAATTCCCAAAAGTAGTTCCTGCACTACTTTGGGCGACTTCAGGGGGCGATTTCTTACCTCCCAACTTTTTGAGATGGTATAAGGGACACCTATTAGCAAAAGTAGGTAGGCATAGGACACCTTCTTAAAGGAGAACAGTTGGGACCTATGTGATTTCACTAGACATTTGTGCAGGAAAGTGCACTGATGTCTCTGAAATCACTGACAAAGTCAGGCTGAGTCACACTTGTGCAACTTTGGACATCAGAGTCGTATGACAAGTCATACCCCATGATTTTCAATGTGTACCATTCATATCTGTGCGACTTCAAGTAACACTGACTTCAACGTAGTCCCTGTACTACTTTGGTCTGACTTTGATGCGAGTTGAGGTCCATAGACCTCAAGTTTACACAGGTATTCCCTGGAATTGCGGCAAAATTGCTGATGCAAAATCGTGGGAAAGTTGCGTGTCTTTTCCTGCGACTCCTGCGTCCATAGACCTCAAGATTACACAGGCATTGCTTAAAGTCGCATTAAAATCTCGCAACTTTCAGGTTGCACAAGTGTGAAAGGTGCCTAAGTCACTGTGCTGAGTACTATTTTATACCTAGAATATAAAGTAGTCCCACCATCAAACACTAGTAAACATATGTTCTCAATATAATTGTGCTCAAATGGCTGAAAATCACACAGATGGTATCACCTACTGAAAGCTTGCATTGTACTCAGCAGCGTATGCTGAAAAGAGGCGAACGCCTATTAGCCAATGCCACATCGGCACATCGGCATGAGCATGGTTGTTACTATAATATTAATGCCTGAAATGCAAAACATTATTGTATTGAATCAAACATTAGTAAATGTATTTTCTCTGTAGGTAAGTGCTCAGCTCTGTAGCATAGCGGTATACCCTGCTGCCCCCAAAAGTTCAAGCCATGAATTCAAATCCCACTGACAGCATTACCTCCTAGAAGTGTGCATTGTACTCAGAAGCATAATTAGCCAAAGCACATCAGCTTGCTTTATTCCATATTTTAACTCTTCAAATGCATGCAATGGTATGTACTTATTCAATAATATTATGGTATGGAATTCCAAAATTCAAGGAAAAAAATGTTGTAGGGTCCCCCCAGTACATACCAGGCCCTTCGGTATGGACTTTAAGGGGAACCCCACACCAAATTGTAAAATAAATTTGATGTGGGGCCCCCCAAAATCCATACCAGACCCTTATCCGAGCATGCAGCCTGGAGGTCAGGATAGGGGGGGACGAGTGAGCACCCTCCCCTTCTGAACCTTACCAGGCCACATGCCCCAAAGCACCTTTTCCCCATGTTGATGGGGACAAGGGCCTCTTCCCGATAACCCTGGTCGGTGGTTGTCGGTCTGCAGGCAGGGGGTTTATCAGAATCTGGAAGCCCCCTTTAAAAAGTCGGCTCCCAGATCCTGCCCCCTATGTGAATAGGTATAGGGTACATTTTACCCCTACCCATTCACCAAAAAAAGCAGTGAAATGTAAAAAAAAATCAATAGCCGGTTTTTGACAAGTCCTTTATTGTAAAATAGCTCCAAGCTGTCTTCTTCCCTTGGCCATCTTCTCCAGACGCTGTCTCTCCCTCCTCCATCTTCTCCCCGAGCTGTATTCTCCCAGAGCCGTCTCTCCTGCCGCTGCCATGTTCTCCATCTGCTGTCTTCTTCCGCACCGCTGGTTACCCGCTAATAAAAAAAAGCTGCTCTTTTTCCATGGTGGTCTTCCTCTGCTGTGTTGTCACCCGCTGTGTGGCGTCTCTTACATAGCCATGGAGCGGACTCTCCGGGTGACATTATCGGATGGCCACAGAAGACCGCCACAAGAAGAGCGGCTTTTTTTTTATTAGTGGGTAACCGGCTGCGCTGAAGAACACATCAGCGGGGGAAGATGGTGGCAGCAGGAGAGACAGCTCGGGGAGAAGAAACATCAAACACTAGTGAATGTATTTTCTATGTATATTCTATTTATGACTGTGCTACACCCAATAGGGTAGCAGTCAGCACTTCTACCTTGAAGAACTCATGGGTTCAAATCCCACAAAGAAATACTAAAAGATTGAATTGGTGAAAAAAAAAGCAAATGACTATTAGCCAATTAGCCAAAGTAGCATATGCTGAAAATAGGTGAATGCCAATTAGCCAATGCACTTTAAATTTGGCTGATTATATTAACTCTTCAAATGCATGCAATGATATGTAAGTATTCAATACTATTATGGTGTGAAATTCCAAACACCACACACTAACTAATGGGCAGATTACATTTTTTTGTTTGTTCATTTTAATTCGCTTGTGCACTGAAAAAATAAACACAGCTGGGGGATGGTAGGTTGGCTGGTATTTGAACTTGTACCGTGAGTGCTGTGGAGACATCTGAGCAGACTACTAAGCCATTGTGCTAAGTATGAGACCTACATAATAGTGTAGTATGATTAAAGAATGAATATAAATAATTACCGCTTTATAGTCACCTAAATAAAAAAATAAAAAACAACATACAACAAATAGGTAACCTAAATGTTTAATACATGTAACTTTACAGAATAGCAGACATTACTATGTAATAATCATTCATAACTGCATTAGTTAGCAAAAGAAGGAAAGAAATAGGAATACTAATTGCAACATACATCAATAGATGCACACGAGGTAGAGCACATCTCACATAAAAATGTTTCTTTCACATACATGGATCATGGCTACAGTACACTGCTATATAACAACTTGATAAGAATTGGCATTTGTATATACGCGGAAGCGCTAATTAGCGGCAATTTAGAATTTTCAAACGTTTGTTCTCCACTTATATCGCTGATTTTCATGCGCAAATTCGCCGTTTTGTTTCCATTTGGCTAAAATTGGCTCTATTATTTGCCATAGTGCCCAGTACTTCCTGGAGTTATAGTAAATGACCCCCTATGCCTCTTGATGAGTATCAATCAATATAGTAAGTGCTCCAAACCAGACCACAAGTCAGTTATGAAAATAGAAAGATCAACCTGATACTTGAGTACAATTTAAGCTAAGAGCACTGAGAACTATTTAGAACTAGTTTGTCAATGCTTACGTAAGATAAAAACTAAAATGAATAACATTAACAAAAAAAAAACAGTGGAGTGTGCTTAGTACACTGTAATCTTGGAGGGTGGGAGGTAAAGCATAAACGTCGCCCAGGCTGGATCATGGTTGACATGGGAAAACATACTGATGTAGATGATATATCCATTGTCCACCATAAGGGTGAGTTTTGGGAAGTGGTTGTCGATGTCAAGGCTCGCCTTTGATCCATGGTGTGGGGTGCAACAGGGAGCAGGCCCCAATTTGTTAGTCGCTTGTAGCCATCTTTAGGTGTGAGGATGGGTACGGACTGATGTTGGTGGGTGACTAACAATTTAGCTGAGAAGCCCCATCTGTAGATGATTTTGCACTCTTGAAGGATTGAGGTGATCGTGGCAAATGCTCTGTGCATTTCCATTGGGGCACGGGATAAATCTATGAAGAGTAGAATGTTGAACCAAAAGACCGGGGTGGTATACGGTTCCAAGACCCTTTTAAATATTACTACATGGTCCATTTAACCAGAGCTCTAGACTGGACCAAACATGCCTCAGAGAAGGAGTGGGTGGGGGTGGAACAAGGCAATGTCCCCCTATTCGCTGACCACTTGTGGCAGACTTCTACCCTGCCGGTGCCCCTGAAATCCCACCATTTGATTGGAACTATGCTTTTTGTAGTTGTGAAATCGGGTTGCGTCACAATGGCCCTCCACACCCCCTCACTTTTGTCACCGGTTAATGGAGCCCAGGAGTTTCCTTCTAGTCTGTCAGGGAGGAGGTTCAGGGAATTCCTCTCGACCAACAGATATAGATTTCAAGAATTTCTTCAAGTGGATCGATGGTGAGGAAATTCAAGTAATGCTGTCGCCCCCTCTAGATAGATGATGAGCAACACAGATTAGACATTTTCTCACTGCCTCGCATTTCATGCCCTCCGCTAGGTACTCCACATCTGACTTTGAGAGGTTATATCTAGATCCTGCCCCTTTCCGCCATCTACTGTCATTAATGTACAGGATGCTGATTGAGCCCCAACAGCTATATACCTCCCTTTCTACTGAAGTGGGAAAACGACCTGAGCCGGGCCTTTTGAAAGAACCAGAGAGAACGCATTTTGTTTTTTGCTCATGGCTCCTCAATCACGAGTAGATTTCAGGAGGTGGGGTTTAAGATTCTTACCCGCTGGTATAGAGTACCCACACTCCTACATAGGATCTACCCTTCAGTTCCCTCTACCTGCTGGCGATGTCAACAATCTGATGGTACACTACTGCATGTATTCTGGACATACCCTCGGGTCCGCCACTTCTGGGACGCTATCACACGTGTGATTTTTAGACTGACATTTCACTGGCAGATGACCCAGCGCAGTGCTTACTCCACCTCAATCCGATGTTGAGGTTCGATATAAGAAGTCTCTCTTGATCCATCTTCTTAATGCCGCTAAAATATGTATTCCGCAAAAGTGGAAATGTACAGAATCTTCTACTATTGGTCAATCGATAGCAGTGGTGAATTAGATTAAAGTGGAGGGCCACCCTGGAAAAAAAAATCACCAAAAATCCTAAAAAAAAAAAAAAAAAACATTTGAAAAAAAAAATTTAAACTTACCTAAACCCTTGTTGCTAGGCAGTCTTCCTAATCTGCCTCTTCCTATTCCGCGGAGTGTTCTTCTCCTCAGTTAGTGGCCCTGTTGTCTTCTGGGAACTGTGTGTGTTCCCAGAACACCACAGGGCCATTCACAGAGCAGAGCGCCGCGCCACTCACGTGTGCACAGTAGGAAACTGGCACTGAAGCCGCAAGGCTCCACTGCCTGTTTCCCTTACCTAGTATGACCCGAGAGCCGAGGGATGGGTCAGCCTCAGGCGGCCGACATCGCGGGCACCCAGGACAGGTAAGTACTTATTTTACACTGTAGCTGCTGACTTTTACTTTTTTTTTTCAGGCCGGAATCCCGCTTTAACCTGATGGAACAATTGACGGCTGCTTTACATTGAAAAGAGGTAAAATTTTAAAAAACTTGGTTCTATTGGCACAAGTTCCGGTTCCCTCAAGACTATAACACCTTTTTGACCCCCTCAGTAGAGCAATTGTAACTGTGCATGATTCCATAACCATCTGCTTTTTCAATCAACACCCCATTTTTTTCTTTTTATTTCTTTTTTCTTTTTTTTTCTCCTCCCCTCTCCTTCCAATAACTCTATTCCCTCCGCTTCTTATTTCTATTGAACCCACTCTGGTTCTCTCTCCGCTTATCCTTTCCTGTCTGTCTTCTACTTTCCGAGATGAAGTGCCTTCTTTGTCATGTTTGAAAAATTGTTTGGGTGCACCTGACTTGTGGCAATAACAATGTTTTATATTGATGTATCTATACACAGTCCAACATAGAGGAGTGGGAACTTCTGTCAGCATCCACTAGGGGTCATCACACCGTCAATAACAACAGCAGAGCTTGTAGTAGAGCCTGGGAGCCCGACGGGGCAGGATGGATGCAATCCACTGTCAAGGAGATGGCCAGCCTACACTGCCAATAGTATGGCTGTAGGGGGGCTTGGTAGGAAAACCTGGTAAAAACCTATAGCCTGAAATCAGACAAGAGCAGTAAGGACACTGCTGCAGACTGGGGTGAGTGAAAGGGATATTCACACCACTAAGGAGCATAAGCCTGCAACGAAACAGTCCAACACAGCAGCGTCCCGTTAAGTCAACCTCTTTTTTCCTCTTCCAAATAGTTTATTGCATTTCTCAGTTTGCATTACAATGAGAAAGATAACATATTTACAAATAAATACATATTATCAATGTTATATAAACCATTAGGCTTAAAATCAGGACATCAGTCCACAAAAATGTTGTGTGTTTTCAGCCAAGTGCATTTCTGGTAGATCACATTATGTACCTTCGGTTCATTAACCCCTTGTTCCTGGTCCTTTAAGGCATTTTGAAAAGGATTGGGGGCGTTCCTGATCATGTGACCACTGTAATTGGTCCTCATCTCCATCTTAGAAATACACCAGCTCATCATCCTTGGTCTTATCCGCCTGGAAAGACACCAAAATGGGTCCTGCATCTGAACCAGGTAGAGGTACGAAGACCCGAACAACAAGGAGAGGCAGACAGTCACAAGCCAATAAAAGAGGGCAAGCAGGCTCTGTGTCTAGAGGCAACCCCTCCCCATAAGAGGCAATCCCCATAAACGTTTACTGGACAAATTAAGGACCATTGGCATGGACCATAGGGTGAGTACATGGATTGAAAACTGGCTACAAGGGCGAGTTCAGAGGGTGGTGATAAATGGGGAGTACTCGGAATGGTCAGGGGTGGGTAGTGGGGTTCCCCAGGGTTCTGTGCTGGGACCAATCCTATTTAATTTGTTCATAAATGACCTGGAGGATGGGATAAACAGTTCAATCTCTGTATTTGCAGACGATACTAAGCTAAGCAGGGCAATAAATTCTCTGCAGGATGTGGAAACCTTGCAAGAAGATCTGAACAAATTAATGGGGTGGGCAACTACATGGCAAATGAGGTTCAATGTAGAAAAATGTAAAATAATGCATTTGGGTGGCAAAAATATGAATGCAATCTATACACTGGGGGGAGAACCTCTGGGGGGATCTAAGATGGAAAAGGACCTGCAGATGATAGTAGATGATAGGCTCAGAAATGGCATGCAATGCCAAGCTGCTGCTAACAAAGCAAACAGAATATTGGCATGCATTAAAAAGGGGATCAACTCCAGAGATAAAACGATAATTCTCCCACTCTACAAGACTCTGGTCTGGCCGCATCTAGAGTATGCTGTCCAGTTCTGGGCACCAGTCCTCAGGAAGGATGTACTGGAAATGGAGCGAGTACAAAGAAGGGCAACAAAGCTACTAAAGGGTCTGGAGGATCTTAGTTACGAGGATAGGTTGCGAGCACTGAACTTATTCTCTCTCTGGAGAAGAGACGCTTGAGAGGGGATATGATTTCAATATACAAATACTGTACTGGTGACCCTACAATAGAAATAAAACTTTTTGGCAGAAGAGAGTTCAACAAGACTCATGGCCACTCATTAAAATTAGAAGAAAAGAGGTTTAACCTTAAACTACATAGAGGGTTCCTTACTGTAAGAGTGGCGAGGATGTGGAATTCCCTTCCACAGGCGGTGGTCTCAGCGGGGAGCATCGATAGCTTCAAGAAACTATTAGATAAGCACCTGAATGATCACAACATACAGGAATATACAATGTAATACTGACACATAATCACACATAGGTTGGACTTGATGGACCTCACCTAATATGTAACTATGTAGCTATGTAACTATGTATACTGCTGTTCAGAGTATATAGGGCCTAGGGGCCCCACGCCTTTCCTTTTTTCAATTTGGATGCTGGGTTCCCCTTAATATCCATACAAGACCCAAAGGGCCTGGTAATGGACTGGGGGGGGGGTGTACCCATGCCGTTTGTCTCACTGATTTTCATCCATATTGCTGGGACCCAACATTACATTAAATCCACAAGCAGTTATAAATGACTTTTATTCCTTTAAAAATGTCATTTTGTGCAGGGACTGTTTTAAGCACGGGAAACACGCGCCACTTTACAAGCATACTATAGACACCCCCCAGGTACGATATTTAAAGGAATATTTCACTTTTTTTTCACTTCATTTTCACTTTCAAGCATCATTAAAATCACTGCTCCCAAAAAAACGGCTGTTTTTAAAACTTTGCATTGATACATGTCCCCCTTGGCAGGACCCGGGTCCCCAAACCCTTTTTAGGACAATAACTTGCATATTAGCTTAAAATTAGCACTTTTGATTTTGAACGTTCGAGTCCCATAGACTGTAATGGGGTTCTAAAGTTTGCACAAACTTTCGGTCTGTTCGCAGATTCTGGTGCGATCCGAACCAGGGGGTGTTCGGCTTATCCCTAGTCATGAGCATCCAAGCGCTCATTATGTGCTTTGGTATATTCACTCATATTCTCCTCTATAACATCTGCTCTCTCCTCTAAACAATCCACCCTGTCATGGATTTGGGACAAAGAGATCTGCAACTCTCTATGCAAATAATTTTGTAAAGTGAGCAGCATAGACTTTAATGTAGCCTCAGATACTGGGTTGTCACTAGCTGGAATGGATGCCAGGGAAGGTGTGGTGTCTGTGCTGGGAGAGCCATTGGTGTTGGCTGCCCAGAGCTGCTTTTTAGCTTGTGGTTCTTTGCAGGGGGAGTTAGCAGGTGAGGTTGCCAGCCTCTTACCTCTGTCTGCAGAGATCAGTGTGTTGGCAATTGCAGGGGGAGGTAAGCTGTCCATCTCCTCAAGTGCTTGTATGTTGGAGGTTTCCCTCAGCTCTGGAGCTGTATGTAGGGCTGCAGTTGTGCTGGAACTGCTTGTCTTGCTGGAGCGTATACCAGAGTTGGCGCCATCTTGGACCGTCTGCATGGCTGAGGAGCCATAGTAGTGAGTGAGGCGGCGGGGTGCCGGAGGCTTCAATTTCTTCCTGGACATGTCGGAGGGGGTCCCAGATGTTTCCGCTCTCTCAGGGAGAGAGCAGGGGAGATGAAGTTGCACTGGATTGCTATAGATCTGAGTCATGGTGCGGAGCAAGTGATTCAGGCAGCCATCCTGATCTGCAGCAGGCCACGCCCCCTTCTGGCCATGTTTTACACATGCACAAGTTAGATAGTGATGGGCTGAACACACCCCAGTTTCGTTTGCACCAGAACCCCCAAACATGTAAAAAGTTCAGACCCCAGCCACAAACTCTACTAAAGTATTTTGAAGGCTTCTATGCAAGTTATTGGCCATAAAAAGTGTATGGGGACCCGGGTATGCCTTGGGGGACATGTATCAATGCAAACATTTTTTGGAAAAAGTATTTACAGGAACAGTGATTTTAATGATGCTTGTAGTAAGACAATAAAAATGAAAAATTCCTTTAAATATAGCGTCTGGGTAGTCCTGTCAGTTTACCTGTAAAGTGGCGTATCTGTACCATGTATAGAACCTGCTGCAGAAAAACTGACATATATAAAGAAAAAAAAAACGACATTTAAATAGATTTTCCCAGCTGCAAGCCAGTGCCTGTAATACAACATTTTTTTTTTAAAAACAGCGTGGGGGCCCCCCCAATCCATAGCAGGCCCTTATCCGAGCATGCAATGCAGCCTGTAAGACTAGGAAAGGAGGGGACGAGTGAGCACCCCCCTTCTGCACCCCACCACAAAGCACCTTGTCCCCATGTTGATGGGGACAAGGGCCTCTTCCCGACAACCCTAAGCTGTGGTTGTGGGGGTCTGCAGGCAGGGGGCTTATCAGAATCTGGAAGCCCCTTTTAACAAGGGGGCCCCTATATCCCGCCCCCTGTCTATGTGAATGAGTATGGGGTACCTAGTACCTCTACCTATTCACCAAAAAAGTGTCAAATAAAATTACACACACAGTTTTTGACAATATCGTATTAAAAATAAAAAACAATGTCCAATGTAGATCCATCATCAATCATGATGACTGCTGCATCCCCGGTCCTGAAAAAAAAAAGCCTGCAATAAAGGCTAACCATCATCTGCCTTCTCTGCCATCTGAAAGTTCTTAAATAGGGGCGGAGCAACATCACCTGTTGACACTGCCCCGTATGAGTCACCAAACAGTGCATGCTGGATCAGTGGCATCACATGGGGGCACTGCTCCGCGGCACTCCACATCGCTTCCCCTCTCGCCTGTGCTCCTGGGAAATGTGAGTAATCATTTCCCAGGAGTCAGTGGGCAGGACTGTGTGAAAAAATTGCGTTATTTCCTGACAGGAAATTACACGATTTAAGGTGGCGCGAGATCGAGCGATGCATGCTGGTTACCCAGCATGCGCCTCTCGATCAGTTATCCAGGAAGAGTTTGCTATTGGGCTTCATATGCCCACACTCATCATGGCAATTGCCAGAAAATGATCAGCTAAATCGTAAGATTAAAAAAAAAAAATAGGATTACTATCCACTAGCACAGGGATATACAATTAGCAGACCTCAAGCTGTTGCAGAACTACAAGTCCCATGAGGCATAGCAAGACTCTGACAGCCACAAGCATGACAACCAGAAGCAGAGCATGATGGGACTTGCAGTTTTGCAAGAGCTGGAGGTCCGCTAATTGCAAATCCCTGCACTAGCATATACACATATAGTTTATGTGTGTTATTAATGCAGTGTGAGGAGATGCCTAAAAAAAATATTTCAGTGCCTGGAACTCAACTTTAATAACTGACAAACAGTGAAGCAGGCAGTTGTTGGTTGGCCTTCATTGTAGGCTGAGTTTTTCTTTTCTTTTTTTCGGGTCCGGCGGTGCAGCGGGTGTCATGATTGACGATAAAGCTACATCGGGGGACATTGTTTTGTCAAAATCTGTGTGTGTGTTTTTGTTTCTTGTTGATGTTTTTTATTGATGAATGAGTAAGGGTACAATATACCCCATACTCATTTACATGAGGGATTTAACCTTCCTTGTGGAATATTTTGTTTTGTTTTTTATTTTGTTTTTTTCAGTATGCAATCCAGTTAATATGCAATTGTGTCCCTCCTGCTGTCCAAGGCACCTCATTCATGTATTACTTTTTATTGCTTGGTAATAGCCCATTAGGATTATTGTGTCTTAGGCCTCTTGCACATGATACTCCTGTTTGAACATCTAATTTTTCAGACGTTATTCTTTTGTATGTATTTTCACGTATTTATGTGCATTTTCGTGTATATACATTAGCGCAGTTTCACGCACACGTGCGCATTTTCGCGCAAATGCACAATAACTTGTTCTCATTCTACACAATATGTAAATGTTCAATTGCACACATTTGTGCGCATCCACATGTATTTGCACTCATTTGCGGGCATGAGGTGTAAATTACTGACCAAAAAAGTTGATTTTTGTATTGTTTATTTTTTTTTACCGAAGAATGCACGGCGCTTGTTTGAGTTAACTTTGGACAGCTGGCAGAAGATACTTAAAAGAGAAGTATGTTTTTTTTTTTTGTAGATTCATACTTACCTAGGTGGGTGCAGCATCAGATCAGCACGCAGCTGCATCTGTCCCCCCACCGCCTCTTTACTGAGCGTAACACACTCCAGAAACCTGTTCCCTATGCAAAAGGCACTCCAGAAACCTGCAGTTTGTACATAGTGCTCTCCTGAAAAAAGTACTCCAGAAACCTGCTCCCTGCGCATATCAATTCAAACTCCAATCCCAGTTGACGCCTCCTTAGGGGAAGGGTGGGCAGGTCGATACTTCAGACTGAAAGTAAACCCTGATAGGGCAGCCAACCATCTGTGATCTGTGGCTTCCAACTTGGCAGTGGTGAGGATGTAGGTGAGAGGATTTTTGTTGGTCTTAATCACAAACTCTGCTCCATATAGATAATTCCTCAGTTTATCCACTACTGTCCACTCCAAGGCCAGAAACTCGAGTTTGTGTATGGGGTAGTTCTTCCCAGCAGGTGCCAAACTCCAACTCACATAGGCAACAGGCCGTAGGTGGGTAGGTGGCCATCGTGCTCTTGATACAGCTCCCCGCCTAACCCATCTCGACTGGCCTCAACGTATAGTTCATATGGCTTGGTTGGATCTGATTAGGCCAAGACTGGAGCAGGTTGTTAAGCTCCATTTCAGCTGCCTAAAGGCCTGGGTCAGTGGCCACTCCATCGGCAGACATGATGTGTCAAAGGTATATGACCGAGGGTTGATAAAACTGGCACTTCTCCAGAGACAGCTTCAACTCCTCATCATGAAATCTCTTGAGGACCTTCTCCAGACGCTCTTCGTGCTTCTCTAGGGTCCTCCCGAAGACAATGATGTTGTCTAGATACACCAACACCTCTATCAGGTTCATGTCACCCACCGTCTTCTCTATGAGCCTTTGGAAAGTGGCTGGGGTGCTGGACAAGCCCTGAGGCATGTGGTCAAATTCAAAGAACCCCACTGGGGTAATGAAGGCAATCTTCTCCCAATCCTCAAGATGCATGGGGATTTGATAGTACCCGCTCTTCAGGTCCAGCACCCTGAACCATTTTGCCCCTGACAGGCTCTGCAAGGCGTCTTCTATCCATGGGGTGGTGTACTGGTTGGGAATGATCCTTTGGTTCAGCATTCTGTAGTCGATACACAGCCTCAGTGACCCATTCTTTTTCCACTATCGGAGAAGTGTATGGGCTTCGTAATTCGTGGATGATACCTGCTCTCTTCAAATCTGCCAATTGTTCAGGCATGTCTTCTAAGTCTTCTAAAGGAATCCGCCGGACTCTTTCTCTGAACGGTGTATCCTCCTGAAGATGGATACGGTGGTTGGCACTCTTTACGCATCTCACATCGAAATCACTCTTCGAGAATGCAGCCTGCCATCTCAGGAGCTGAGTCTTGGCTCTCTCTTTCCATTCCAGAGAGAGAGCAGTGTTCTTTGGATAGAACTCCTTGACAGGGATCCCATCCTTTTTTCCCGCCACAAAATCAGATGGTGGGACTGGTGTAACCTGATTTACTTGTCCCAGCAACATCTGAACTGGCATCTTCACTGGCGAGCCTGTTATGTTGCGGACACTGACCGAGATCCTCTCGTGACTTCTTAGCAATGCTTTGGTTGAAACCACTTTGGGAATCATCTTCACTCCCATGTCCTCTCTCTGTCTGCTTCAAGGACAATAAAAGGACCTGGTTGTTTCCAATTTAGTTTGACAGATGCCTGTAAACAGGCCACTTCACCAGGCTGTAACATCTTCTCACTCTGGTCCAAGCGCCAGATCTTTCCCACTCTTTCAGCTGGGGCCTTCTGTTCTTGTACCAGGCGCTGATAGGCTTGTCTCAACATGGGGTGCACACTTGTAGTGGAAGTGTCCGGTTCTTAGACAAGAGGTGTCAACAGTCTTCTGACAAGGTCAGTATTCGTCCCGATGATGAGAGAACTCTTACTGGCCCCTGGTAGGCAAGGACAGACCACTGCCAATGTGTCAAAGGTCTCAGCTTTCCCAGCTACGGAGGGATCGAAGGTCAGCTTGATTGGTAGATAGCCATCATAGGGGCAGTTCTGAGTCCCAACGCCCCATATCTCTAGCTCTTCCAACTTCTGCAATGGCAGATGTTTGAGGTGCCTGTCATAGAAATCTCTGTAGAGGAGGGTCACTTGAGCTACGGTATCCAGGAGAGCCTTGGTGTAGATTAACTCTACTTGGATGGAGACAACCGGAGAAGGTCCCACTAGCTTGGCAGGGAATTTGTGGGACGTGGTAACCTTGGCCTGTTTGGTGGGTTGTATCCACGCTCCTTTTTTTGGAAGTTCTGGTCCGGATTGAGTCTCCATTCAGCTTTTGGAGTCTGATGTGCATTGACTCTCTGACAACGGATAGCATGGGTCAAAGGGTGTGGGACATTGGGTCACTCAGAGGAAACACCAGGAGCCCTCTGCAAGGGTTTGGACTTCTGCTGTGGTCTCTTTGCATCGTTTTTTCTGGAGCTAGCTAATGTAGATGGGCACCTGGTTGACTCCTTTACTGGGGCCCTCTGGAGTTTCACACCGCTGTGCTTCAGGCTTCACTGGCGCTGTGCTTTAGGCTTCACTGGACTTGGGCATACTCGTCGATAATGTCCAACTCCTCCGCAGTTGAAGCAGACGTCATTATTCATCTGCCTCTGGCCAGAGGCAGTAGATGGAATCGGCGGCACTCTTGCTTCTGTAACACTCTTCTCAGGGGTTTTAGCGATTTTCGTCGCCAGCTAGGTCATTATCTCAGATGGCACAGTCTTTATCTGTGCCATCTGAGACTTCAGGGTGGCAATTTCAGAGTTTTACTCCACTGCCCTAACAGACCCGACTTCAGCTGTGTAGAGGCTGGACTAACAACTACTCTCTTGTCATCGAACATAGCCTCTTCTTCTCTCACTACTTTGATGAGTTCAGGGTATTTTTTTAAACATAACACCCGCAGAGGTCTTCAGCTGAAGCCAGACTGGGTCGGAGCGTAGACCCCCTTTAGGGTTTGCTGTATTATGGCCTGGTCTATAGCAGAAGGCATCATCCCTTTTTTTAGCACAATCCGGTATTGCATCTTGTTCAGCTGTCTGATGTATTCAGACAGGCGTTCACCTTGGCGTTGAAGGGCATGTTCAAATTGATAGATCAGGTCAGCTGCTTTCTCTGTCCACCCAAACTCCTCCTGTAACATGGCCAGGTAATCATAAGCCATGCAGCTTGTGTTAATAAATCTCAAGTTCCTGATAGCCTCATCAGTGGCTCCTTGCAAACTCTTACTGATGCTTTGCTTCTTTTGGGCCTCTGGCAAGTCCCATTCTTCTTGGGCCTGCATACACTGTTCAATCCAGACTTCATATTCTTCCTCTCCAGTGGACATGGGCTGTTTTCCCGAGAAGATCCTCAGCTTCTGTCAGGATGATAACCGTAGGACGGGTAATTCTGACAGTATTCCTCATGATGGTGCCCTTCTGCCTATTTAGGCCTGCTGCTGGTGCATGCTGGTTCCTGGATTATCATCAGCTTCCTGTGTTCCTTGTGCCTGTTGTGATACCTGCTTCCTGTTACTACTCGGTTTGCCTGACTTCTCCAGTGTTCCGCCTGCATTGACCCCGGCTTGGACCTGACTATTCTTCGGCTCCGCATCTGTACCTTGATCGTTCTCCTGTGTTTGACCCCTGGCTCGGCTACCTTCTCTGTTCCTGATTATCCTGCTGTACCTCACCTTGGACTGATTCCTGTGCTGAATGACCATTGGCCTGGCTCTGACTCCGCTCCTGTTTGCTCCACGGCTCCATACCTGGAATCCCTCCTTGCACGGTTGCCCTTCAACCTTACCGGTGCACCCCAGCAGCTCCCTGCTATCTGCTACTCAGCAACAGCGCTCTGGCAATCCAGCCTCACATCCAAGACTCTGACAGTATAATTCAGCCATGACTGAGGCCGGCGGAGGTGCGTCCCCAATAGAGACTTTATGCCAACAGGCCGCTACCCTTACACGAGTGGTCCAAGTTCTTCAGGAAGGATACCTTCAATTAGAAGGAAAACTCCAACATTTTATGCTACCATCTGCCTTTTTGGATCCTGGTTCTTCCTCCACCAATCTCCCTGCTATGGCCTCTTCAGTACTGACTTTGCCCCCAGAACCGCGGGTACCTACCCCTGAACGTTTCTCTGGAGACCAGCAGAAATTCAGATCCTTCAAGAATGCCTGCCTGTTATATCTGGCTCTGCAACCCCGTACCTTTTCCACTGAGACTGTCAAAGTTGGCTTTCTTATCTCCCTGCTGACCAATGAACCCCAGGCATGGGCCCACAGGTTATGGGAACGGAAGGACTCAGCTACTAGTTTAGTGGAAATGTTCTTTACGGCCTGTTGCAATTGTATGAAGACCCCCAGCGTACAGCCACCGCTGAGGCCGCTCTGCATTCTCTTCAACAGAAACGGCGCCCGGTGGAAGACTATACTGTGGACTTCCGTCGGTGGTCTGCCGATACAGACAGGAATGAGGCTGCATTGAAATACCAGTTTCGCCTGGGGCTTTCTGAATCCCTTAAGGACGAGTTGGCCAGGGTCGGCATCCCTGCTACCCTCGAGGGGCTCATTCAACTATCCATCCAGTTGGATAGACGCCTTCGGGAGCGCCAGGCTGAACGTTCTCAGACGTCTCTATTGTGGCCGAAAGGGACATTTCCTGAGCAACTGCCCCATAAGGCCCAGCAAGGTACCAAAGAACTCTCCAGTGTACTTCCAGATGTCTGGAACTTCCACTTCTCACCTTATCCTTCCCATCACGCTACAGTTGGCCGACAAGGGGGTTCAGCTTCAGGCCATAGTCGACTCCGGGGCATGCAGTTGTTTCTTGGACTTAGCAGTAAAGCTCGGTCTGGCCCTACTTCCCAAGAAACATAGATTGGAAGTTCTCCTGGCTGATGGCACCCTGCCTAGTTCTGGTCCTGTGACACAAGAGACCGTTTCCTCTTTTGGTTACTACTCCTGATGGTCATCAGGAATTCATACGTTTCAACATTCTAAGCTCACCTATGTTCCCCGTCATCTTGGGTACCCCATGGCTCCAAGCCCACAACCCCCAGATCAACTGGATCAGGAAAGAAATTTCATTCACTTCACCTTATTGCCTACAGTACTGTCTTGCCCCTGAAACCAGTAATGTAGCCAGTTGCCTGTCAGTTCAACCTGTACCTGTCAACAACCAGAGTATTCCACCGGCCTACCAGGAGTTTTTAGACGTCTTTGACAAGAAAAAGGCTGATGTCCTGCCACCACACCGGTCATACGATTGTCCAATTGAATTACTCCCAGGAGCCGAAATCTCATTCGGTCGCATATTTCCCCTCTCGGAGATGGAACTAGGAACATTGCGACAATACATTGATGAAAACCTGGAGAAAGGCTTCATCCATTCCTCCTCGTCTCCTGCTGGAGCCGGAATCTTTTTTGTTGAAAAAAGGGACAAATCCCTAAGACCATGTGTGGATTACAGGGAGCTCAATAAAACCACTATAAAAAACCCTCTTCCTCTAGTTACGGAACTTTTCCAGAGACTCCGTACTGCCCGAATATTTACTAAGCTTGACCTTCGAGGAGCCTACAATCTCGTTCGCATCTGAGAGGGTGACGAATGGAAGACAGCATTTAGAACTCGCTTTGGACATTTCGAGTACTTAGTGATGCCATTTGGATTGTGCAGCGCCCCGGCCACATTCCAACATTTCATAAACAATATCTTTTGAGAACTTCTGGATTACTTCATCATCATCTACCTGGATGATATCCTGATATTTTCAACTACCCTGGAGCTCCATCGTACACATGTAAAGACAGTTCTGCACACTCTACGTAAGCACAAACTCTATGTAAAAGCAGAGAAGTGTGATTTAGAAAAGGAGTCAATACAATTCCTGGGGCTAATTATCTTCACTGGTGGTGTTGCTATGGACCCGCAAAAGGTACAGGCAATCTTGGACTGGCCAACTCCATTGGATAAAAAGGGAGTACAAAGATTTGTGGGGTTTGCAAACTTTTATAGGAGGTTTATAAAGAACTTTTCCTCCATCATCTCACCAATCACCCAAGTTACCCGTTTACATACTCGGTTCCTGTGGTCTTCAGAAGCCCAATCAGCTTTTGATAAGCTCAAATTCATCTTTACCTCCGCACCTATCCTGCAACATCCTGATACGGTCCTCCCTTACATCTTAGAGGTTGATGCCTCTGAAGTTTCCACAGGGGCAGTCTTATCCCAACGTCAGGGTCCTAAGTCGTTACTCCATCCCGTGGCCTTCTCCTTGCGGAAGATGAGTACCTCTGAAAGGAATTATGACGTGGGAGATCAAGAGCTCTTGGCTATTAAAACTGCCCTGGAGGAATGGCGGTACCTCCTTGAAGGTGCTCAGCATCCCATCATGATATTCACGGATCACAGAAACCTGGAGTATCTTCGCACTGCTAAACGCTTGAGACCCTGACAAGCTTGATGGGCCTTGTTTTTTGCCAGATTCAATTTTCATATCTCCTTCCGCCCGGGGTCTAAGAACGGGAAGGCCGATGCCTTGTCCCGGATGTTTCCTGACACTCCCGAAGAAATCACTCCTAGCACTATATTGTCTCCACAGAATTTTCTCATGATTCAAACCGACCTGAGTTTCTCACTGAAACAGGCTTCTTCCCAATGCTCTGAACCAGAAGCACTGTCTTTAAGAAACCAGGAAGGTTTTCTTTGGTATCAGAACAAAATTTTTGTTCCACAGCAAGCCAGAGCCCAGGTCCTAAAGACTTTACATGACCACCAACTTGCTGGTCACTTCGGGGTACGAAAGACTTTGGAGCTTGTTCAGCGATCTTTTTGGTGGCCCACTCTGAAGCCTGACTGCAGGGAATATGTCAGTTCCTGCACCATTTGTCAATGTAACAAGGGGTCTAACATCAGATCTTGGGGTCTACTACGCCCATTGCCTGTGCCGAAGCAACCATGGAAAGAAATATCTATGGATTTCATAGTAGAGTTACCACCCTCGGAGAAATTTCCAACCATCTTGGTAGTCGTTGACCGCCTGTCCAAGATGGCGCATTTCTTGCCCATGATGGGTACACCATCTACTGCTGACACTGCGAAGATCTTCATAAAGGAGATAGTCAGACTTCACGGGCTACCGAGCAACATTGTGTCCGACAGAGGGGTGCAATTCACCTCTAAGTTCTGTAAGGAGCTCTGCAAAATGCTTTCCATTAAAGTGTGCCTATCTTCAGCTTACCATTTAGAACAGTACTTACATTGCTTCTGCTCCTTCTCCCAGGACGATTGGTCCTTGCTACTCCCGTGTGCAGAGTTTGCATACAACAACTCAATCCATGCTTCCACCAATCAGTCACCTTTTTGGGCCAACTACGGTTTCCATCCCTCATTCTTGCCTAATGTTATACCAGAGACCTCAGTCCCCACAGTCCAGGACATGATAAATGCCATTCAGGCTAATTAGCTAACTCTCCAGGCAACTATGCAGAAGGCCCAAGAGAATTATAAAAAACATTATGACAAGGGGAGGAGAGATCCCGTCTTTAAAGTTGGAGATAGAGTGTGGCTTTCCTCAACAAATCTTAAGCTTCCTTGCCCCTCCCGGAAGTTAGGACCAAGGCTTATCGGTCCATTCACAATTAAGAAGGAAATTAACCCAGTGGCATTTGAATTGTCTTTACCAAGTTCCTATAAATTCCACCCAGTATTCCATGTTTCTTTATTAAAATTTGTTGTCTCCAGTCCTTTTCCAGGGAGAGAAGAAGCTCCGCCGCCTCCAATCTTGGTGGACAATGAAACAGAATACGAAGTAGAAGCCATTCTATTCTGGACTGCCATTGGAGAGGTAGGACTGTTCAATTTCTTGTTAAATGGAAAGGTTACTCTGTAGAAGATAATTCTTGGGAACCAGAAGATAACATTCATGCCCCTAGACTGTTGCAGAGGTTTCAAGCCCGATACCCTGAAAAATGGGCCAGATTGGGCATCCGGAGGCTGCCCCTGGGGGGGGCACTGTCAGGGTGATAACCATAGGACGGGTAATTCTGCCAGTATTCCTCATGGTGGTGCCCTTCTGCCTATTTAAACCTGCTGCTGGTGCATGCTGGTTGCTGGATTATCATCAGCTTCCTGTGTTCCTTGTGCCTGTTGTGATACCTGCTTCCTGTTACTACTCGGCTTGCCTGACTGCTCCAGTGTTCCACCTGCATTGACCCCAGCTTGGAACTGACTATTCGGCTTCGCATCTGTACCTTGATCGTCCTCCTGTGTTTGACCCCTGGCTCGGCTACCTTCTCTGTTCCCGATTATCCTGCTGTACCTCACCTTGGACTGATTCCTGTGCTGAATGACCATTGGCCTGGCTCTGACTCCGCTCCTGGTTGCTCCACGGCTCCATACCTGGAATCCCTCCTTGCACGGTTGCCCTTCAACCTTACCAGCGCACCCAAGCAGCTCCCTGCTATCTGCTACTCAGCAACAGTGCTCTGGAAACCCGTGCACCTTTGGGCACTGTACTCCCTGTCTCACTCCCGGGGTTACGTTGCACTTGACCGCAAGGGGCGCCCCCTCTGCAATCCCGCCTCACATCCGGGACTCTGACAGCTTCCGGTATCCAGCCCCAGAACTCACTGGATTGCCCTTCTGGCATTTTGATACAAATTCTCCCATGGTGGTGAAAAATTCCGGTCTGATCATGGCCAGGGGTGACAGGGAGGGAACTTTTTCCATAGTTGACTCAGCTTGACTGGAGCTGGTAGGACCCTCATCTGGAACCTTCAGATGGATTATACAAAGCTCTGTCTTGTTGGCCAATTGCACACTGGCACCTTTGAAGCTTTCAGATACTCCTTGTCTCCACCCTAACTGTGCATAGGTGCAGGAGGTCCCACGGTCCCACGGTCTGTTTTGACAGCAATCACCCACACCTTTCTGTCTGGGGACAGCGTCTTTACTGTTTGGCTGATTTGTTCCTCAGCCCAGGCCTCCCCAGGGAGCTTGAGCACCACGCTCGCTTCTGAGCAGGCGCCTTCTTCTTCTTCAGACCACTGAATCGCAGCGGCGGGGTCCATTCTGGTGCTTTTAGGGGTGCCGTCTAGGGGAGTTGATTGCAGAGTAGTGGAACATCCCGGACGAGCCCCCACATGTAGCATTACGCCCAAAGAAGCTGCCTAAGTTTGTTCAGTCCATTACTCTGCCTCTCAACCCCAAAGAACTGTCTCAGCCCCTTTGGCACACCTGGCAAACAGTGTACTTGCAAACACAGTAAAACAGACACAAATGTAGTGAACAGGAAGTTTTTTACTAGGAGACTTTCCACAATCAAACAAATAGTGATCTGGTAACTCAATAGTCAAGAATGGAAAACTGTGGTCTTTAATAGTGTTTATCAAACCCAAAATGCAGACTTCAAAATAACACAGTCAAACAACAAATAGGTCTAGAGTGGCCTATGCACTCAGGCATAATGGGGAACTGATCTTACTTAACAACAGTCAGTCTGTAACCAGATTGACCAACGCCCTCAGGAACACCTGGTAATATAGCCGGGATCCCTCTCAGGCTGGATGTCCATCGCTGTCCGACTCCTGGAAACGTGGCAGATCAGCATACCGACCTCTGGAGCTGTGGCAGGATCAACACACTGACCCCTGGAACTGTGGCTGGATGGATCCCCTCCGTGAGTAACAGCAGCCCCTCAGATCATGTCTGTGTCTCTCTCAGTGCCTCATCCACTGAGAATCTCCTCATAACACAAAATGGAGTCTTTATCCAGCCCTCTGTTTTGCAAACCCCTCTGGGATTTGTAGTTTCTCCCTGTATACCAGTCTATGGGGCCGTTTTGTGAGGGAACTGCATGTCCCAGAATACATTGCAGCTCTTCCTGCAGTTCAGTACAGTCTCTCTCATTGGCTTCTGTAACCGTGCCTTTAATTGGCTTTCTTCTTCCGGCCAATAGGGGCACAAGAAAGGCTAATAAATCACAGCTCTGTGTGTGTCAGCTCACTTCACAGTAAACTCAGTCAGTGAAAAAAGGAAGAAGGAGGGGTGAAAAAGCCCATGCAGACACGACAGCCAGCATTCTCCCCTCTTTCAGGCTGGAAAGCCTGTGTACATGCAGTCATCTGTGTTAATGTACATGCAGCCTATCTGTGATAGTGTAAGTCTTTGGCTGCAATACCCACTACATATATTTATTGAATCATTAACTGCTTAGTGAGACCAGCCTGTTGTCATTTATAACAAGGCTGTTGCTGATAAAGTTGCTGCAAACATGGTATGAGGAAACAGGGAGTGTGGGGTAAAAATGGTTATGGGCTCATGGGTGAGCATGCAGGTGAAATGTGCTCCCCAACCAACTATGGGGTGGGGCACAAAGATAAACCAGGTTAGACCTGTGCAGAATGACCTGATATATGTGAGATAATTGTGGTATTCAGATAAGGGGACCCAAACCATGCTTATGCCTAATGTCTTTCTGCATGTTGTGTCACAATAATATGATGAGTAGTCTCACCATTACTTAACCACTTAAGGACCGCCTCACGCCGATGTACGTCGGCAAGGCGGCACGGGCAGGCAAAATCACGTACATGTACGTGATTTGCCTCCCGCGGGTGGGGGGTCCGATCGGACCCCCCCCCGCCGCCCGAGGCGGTCCCGTTTTGTCCCCCGGCGATCGGAGACGAGGGGGAGGCCATCCGATCGTGGCCCCCCCCTCGCGATCGCCGCCGGCCAATAGGAACACTCCTTTGCTGCTGTATGCTAAACAGCAGCAAAGGAAGTGATGTCAACTCCCCTCGGGTCGGTATTTTCCGTTCCGGCCCGAGGAGAGACGACATGTGAGTGAGTGCACCAACACTACACACACAGTAGAACATGCCAGGCACACTAAACACCCCGATCCCCCCCCCGATCGCCCCCCGATCCCCCCCCAATCACCCCCCCCCCCCCCTGTCACAAACTGACACCAGCAGTTTTTTTTTTTTTTTATTTTTTATTTTTTCTGATTACTGCTGCTGTCAGTTTGTGACAGTTACTGTGTTAGCACAGTTACTGTTACCCCCCTGTAGGTCTAGGGTACCCCCCTAACCCCCCCTAATAAAGTTTTAACCCCTTGATGACCCCCTGTCACCAGTGTCGCTAAGCGATCATTTTTCTGATCGCTGTATTAGTGTCTCTGGTGACGCTAGTTAGTGAGGTAAATATTTAGGTTCGCCGTCAGCGTTTTATAGCGTCAGGGACCCCCATATACTACCTAATAAATGTTTTAACCCCTTGATTGCCCCCTAGTTAACCCTTTCACCACTGATCACCGTATAACCGATACGGTTGACGCTGGTTAGTTTGTTTATTTTTTATAGTGTCAGGGCACCCGCCGTTTATTACCGAATAAAGGTTTAGCCCCCCGATCGCCCGGCGGTGATATGCGTCGCCCCAGGCAGCGCCAGATTAGCGCCAGTACCGCTAACACCCACGCACGCAGCATACACCTCCCTTAGTGGTATAGTATCTGATCGCATCAATATCTGATCCGATCAGATCTATACTAGCGTCCCCAGCAGTTTAGGGTTCCCAAAAACGCAGTGTTAGCGGGATCAGCCCAGATACCTGCTAGCACCTGCGTTTTGCGCCTCCGCCCAGCCCACCCAAGTGCAGTATCGATCGATCACTGTCACTTACAAAACACTAAACGCATAACTGCAGCGTTCGCAGAGTCAGGCCTGATCTCTGCGATCGCTAACAGTTTTTTTGGTAGCATTTTGGTGAACTGGCAAGTACCAGCCCCAGGCAGTGTCAGGTTAGCGCCAGTACCGCTAACACCCACGCACGCACCGTACACCTCCCTTAGTGGTATAGTATCTGAACGGATCAATATCTGATCCGATCAGATCTATACTAGCGTCACCAGCAGTTTAGGGTTCCCAAAAAACGCAGTGTTAGCGGGATCAGCCCAGATACCTGCTAGCACCTGCGTTTTGCCCCTCCGCCCGGCCCAGCCCAGCCCATCTAAGTGCAGTATCGATCGATCACTGTCACTTACAGAACACTAAACGCATAACTGCAGCGTTCGCAGAGTCAGGCCTGATCCCTGCGATCGCTAACAGTTTTTTTGGTAGCGTTTTGGTGAACTGGCAAGCACCAGCCCCAGGCAGCGTCAGGTTAGCGCCAGTATCGCTAACACCCACGCACGCACCGTACACCTCCCTTAGTGGTATAGTATCTGAACGGATCAATATCTGATCTGATCAGATCTATACTAGTGTCACCAGCAGTTTAGGGTTCCCAAAAACGCAGTGTTAGCGGGATCAGCCCAGATACCTGCTAGCACCTGCGTTTTGCCCCTCCGCCCGGCCCAGCCCACCCAAGTGCAGTATCGATCGATCACTGTCACTTACAAAAGACTAAACGCATAACTGCAGCGTTCGCAGAGTCAGGCCTGATCCCTGCGATCGCTAACAGTTTTTTTGGTAGCGTTTTGGGGAACTGGCAAGCACCAGCGGCGTAGTACACCCCGGTCGTAGTCAAACCAGCACTGCAGTAACACGTGGTGACGTGGCGAGTCCCATAAGTGCAGTTCAAGCTGGTGAGGTGGCAAGCACAAGTAGTGTCCCGCTGCCACCAAGAAGACAAACACAGGCCCGTCGTGCCCATAGTGCCCTTCCTGCTGCATTCGCCAATCCTAATTGGGAACCCACCACTTCTGCAGCGCCCGTACTTCCCCCATTCACATCCCCAACCAAATGCAGTCGGCTGCATGAGAGGCATTTATATGTCCTCCCGAGTACCCCTACCCAACGAACCCCCCCAAAAAAAGATGTCGTGTCTGCAGCAAGCGCGGATATAGGCGTGACACCCGCTATTATTGTCCCTCCTGTCCTGATAATCCTGGCCTTTGCATTGGTGAATGTTTTGAACGCTACTATACACTAGTTGAGTAATAGCGTAGGGTACAGCATTGCACAGACTAGGCACACTTTCACAGGGTCTCCCAAGATGCCATCGCATTTTGAGAGACCCGAACCTGGAACCGGTTACCGTTATAAAAGTTAGTTACAAAAAAAGTGTAAAAAAAAAAAATATATAAAATAAAAAAAAATAGTTGTCGTTTTATTGTTCTCTCTCTCTCTATTCTCTCTCTCTATTGTTCTGCTCTTTTTTTACTGTATTCTATTCTGCAATGTTTTATTGTTATTGTTATTGTTATTATGTTTTATCATGTTTGTTTTTCAGGTGTGTAATTATTTATACTTTACTGTTTACTGTGCTTTATTGTTAACCATTGTTAACCATTTTTTTGTCTTCAGGTACGCCATTCACGACTTTGAGTGGTTATACCAGAATGATGCCTGCAGGTTTAGGTATCATCTTGGTATCATTCTTTTCAGCCAGCGGTCGGCTTTCATGTAAAAGCAATCCTAGCGGCTAATTAGCCTCTAGACTGCTTTTACAAGCCGTGGGAGGGAATGCCCCCCCCCCCCACCGTCTTTCGTGTTTTTCTCTGGCTCTCCTGTCTCAACAGGGAACCTGAGAATGCAGCCGGTGATTCAGCCAGCTGACCATAGAGCTGATCAGAGACCAGAGTGGCTCCAAACATCTCTATGGCCTAAGAAACCGGAAGCTACGAGCATTTCATGACTTAGATTTCGCCGGATGTAAATAGCGCCATTGGGAAATTGGGGAAGCATTTTATCACACCGATCTTGGTGTGGTCAGATGCTTTGAGGGCAGAGGAGAGATCTAGGGTCTAATAGACCCCAATTTTTTCAAAAAAGAGTACCTGTCACTACCTATTGCTATCATAGGGGATATTTACATTCCCCGAGATAACAATAAAAATGATTAAAAAAAAAAATATGAAAGGAACAGTTTAAAAGTAAGATTAAAAAAGCAAAAAAATAATAAAGAAAAAAAAAAAAAAAAAAAAGCACCCCTGTCGCCCCCTGCTCTCGCGCTAAGGCGAGCGCAAGCGGCGGTCTGTCGTCAAACGTAAACAGCAATTGCACCATGCATGTGAGGTATCACCGCGAAGGCCAGATCGAGTGCAGTAATTTTTCCAGTAGACCTCCTCTGTAAATCTAAAGTGGTAACCTGTAAAGGCTTTTAAAGGCTTTTAAACATGTATTTATTTTGTTGCCACTGCACGTTTGTGCGCAATTTTAAAGCATGTCATGTTTGGTATCCATGTACTCGGCCTAAGATCATCTTTTTTATTTCATCAAACATTTGGGCAATATAGCGTGTTTTAGTGCATTAAAATTTAAAAAAGTGTGTTTTTTCCCCAAAAAATGCGTTTGAAAAATCGCTGCGCAATTACTGTGTGAAAAAAAAAAATGAAACACCCACCATTTTAATCTGTAGGGCATTTGCTTTAAAAAAATATATAATGTTTGGGGGTTCAAAGTAATTTTTTTGCAAAAAAAAATAACTTTTTCATGTAAACAATAAGTGTCAGAAAGGGCTTTGTCTTCAAGTGGTTAGAAGAGTGGGTGATGTGTGACATAAGCTTCTAAATGTTGTGCATAAAATGCCAGGACAGTTCAAAACCCCCCCAAATGACCCCATTTTGGAAAGTAGACACCCCAAGCTATTTGCTGAGAGGCATGTCGAGTCCATGGAATATTTTATATTGCGACACAAGTTGCGGGAAAGAGACAAATTTTTTTTTTTTTTTTTTTTTTGCACAAAGTTGTCACTAAATGATATATTGCTCAAACATGCCATGGAAATATGTGAAATTACACCCCAAAATACATTCTGCTGCTTCTCCTGAGTACGGGGATACCACATGTGTGAGACTTTTTGGGAGCCTAGCCGCGTACGGGACCCCGAAAACCAATCACCGCCTTCAGGCTTTCTAAGGGCGTGAATTTTTGATTTCACTCTTCACTGCCTATCACAGTTTCGGAGGCCATGGAATGCCCAGGTGGCACAAAACCCCCCCAAATGACCCCATTTTGGAAAGTAGACACCCCAAGCTATTTGCTGAGAGGTATAGTGAGTATTTTGCAGACCTCACTTTTTGTCACAAAGTTTTGAAAATTGAAAAAAGAAAAAAAAAAAATGTTTTTTCTTGTCTTTCTTCATTTTCAAAAACAAATGAGAGCTGCAAAATACTCACCATGCCTCTCAGCAAATAGCTTGGGGTGTCTACTTTCCAAAATGGGGTCATTTGGGGGGGGTTTGTGCCACCTGGGCATTCCATGGCCTCCGAAACTGTGATAGGCAGTAAAGAGTGAAATCAAAAATTTTCACCCTTAGAAATCCTGAAGGCAGTGATTGGTTTTCGGGGTCCCGTACGCGGCTAGGCTCCCAAAAAGTCCCACACATGTGGTATCCCCATACTCAGGAGAAGCAGCTAAATGTATTTTGGGGTGCAATTCCACATAGGCCCATGGCCTGTGTGAGCAATATATCATTTAGTGACAACTTTATGAAAAAAAAAAAAAAAAAAAAGTGTCACTTTCCCGCAACTTGTGTCAAAATATAAAATATTCCATGGACTCAATATGCCTCTCAGCAAATAGCTTGGGGTGTCTACTTTCCAAAATGGGGTCATTTTGGGGGGTTTTGTGCCACCTGGGCATTCCATGGCCTCCGAAACTGTGATAGGCAGTAAAGAGTGAAATCAAAAATTTACACCCTTAGAAATCCTGAAGGCGGTGATTGGTTTTCGGGGCCCCGTACGCGGCTAGGCTCCCAAAAAGTCCCACACATGTGGTATCCCCATACTCAGGAGAAGCAGCTGAATGTATTTTGGGGTGCAATTCCACATAGGCCCATGGCCTGTGTGAGCAATATATCATTTAGTGACAACTTTTTGTAAATATTTTTTTTTTTTTTTTTTTTTGTCATTTTTCAATCACTTGGGACAAAAAAAATAAATATTCAATGGGTTCAACATGCCTCTCAGCAATTTCCTTGGGGTGTCTACTTTCCAAAATGGGGTCATTTGGGGGGGTTTTGTACTGCCCTGCCATTTTAGCACCTCAAGAAATGACATAGGCAGTCATAAACTAAAAGCTGTGTAAATTACAGAAAATGTACCCTAGTTTGTAGACGCTATAACTTTTGCGCAAACCAATAAATATACGCTTATTGACATTTTTTTTACCAAAGACATGTGGCCGAATACATTTTGGCCTAAATGTATGACTAAAATTTAGTTTATTGGATTTTTTTTATAACAAAAAGTAGAAAATATCATTTTTTTTCAAAATTTTCGGTCTTTTTCCGTTTATAGCGCAAAAAATAAAAACCGCAGAGGTGATCAAATACCATCAAAAGAAAGCTCTATTTGTGGGAAGAAAAGGACGCAAATTTCGTTTGGGTACAGCATTGCATGACCGCGCAATTAGCAGTTAAAGCGACGCAGTGCCAAATTGGAAAAAGACCTCTGGTCCTTAGGCAGCATAATGGTCCGGGGCTCAAGTGGTTAAAACAGAACTAAAACCTCTTAAGCCACGTACACACGAGCGGAATATCCGACAGAAAAAGTCTGAAGCTGTTCATCGTATATTCCGATCATGTGTATGCCTCATCTGACTTTTTTTTTTGGAAAATTCTGACCGACCTAGAAATAGAACATGTTCTAAATATTTCCGACAGAACCAATTCCTATCAGGAAAACCGCTGGTCTGTATGCTGTTCTGATGGACCAAAAACGACGCATGCTCTGAAGCAAGTACGAGACAGAAGCTATTGGCTACTGGCTATTGAACCTCCTTTTTCTAGTCCCGTTCTACGTGCTGTACGTCACCACGTTCTGGATGGTCGGACTTTGGTCAGACTTTGGTTTGACCATGTGTACAGTACCTGACCGCGAGATTGTGTTTCCAGCGCGATACCATCTCGCTGGTTCTCGGCGACAGGGTACTGTGAATGTCGCGCTGGCTCGCTCATCGGGAAAGGAAAACTTTGTTTTCCTTCCGCGATGAGTGACAGGCAGCGCTGACAGCTGTCTAGTATGAATCCTGAGGCGGGAACACCGCGCCAAATTTTAAATGAAAAAACCGGCGTGGGTTCCCCCCTCGGAGGCATACCAGGCCCTTAGGTCTGGCATGAATTGTAAGGGGAACCCCCTATGCCGAAAAATCGGCGTGGGGGTCCCCCCCAAATCCATACCAGACCCTTATCCAAGCACGCAGCCCGGCCGGCCAGGAAAGGGGGTGGGGACGAGCGAGCGGCGAGACAGCGGCGGCGAGACAGCGGCGGCGAGACATCGGCGGCGAGACAGCGGCAGCAGACCGGGCCCCTCGCTGGCAATAGAGCTGGAAGAAGATAGCGGCGGGGCCCGGGAGAAGAGGCCGAACACCGGGAGAAGAGGCCGAACACCGGGAGAAGTCGGAAGGAGACCCCCCGAAGTCGGAAGAAGACCCCGGAGCTGACTAATAAATTACTCTTAAAACCTGTGTAGTGTGTTTTTTTTATATTGACACTTTTCCCTAGGTGAATGGGTAGGGGTACCATGTACCCCAAACTCATTCACACAGGGTGGGGGGCCGGGATCTGGGGGCCCCCTTATTAAGGGGGGCTCCCGGATTCCGATAAGCCCCCCGCCCGCAGACCCCGACAACCAACGGCCAGGGTTGTCGGGAAGAGGCCCTTGTCCTCATCAATATGGGGACAAGGTGCTTTGGGGTGGGGGGGGCCGCAGGGCGCCCCCCTCCCCCAAGGCACCCACCCCCCCATGTTGAGGGCATGCGGACCGGTACGGCTCAGGAGGGGGGGGCGCTCGCTTGTCCCCACCCCCTTTCCTGGCCGGTCGGGCTGCGTGCTCGGATAAGGGTCTGGTATGGATTTGGGGGGGACCCCCACGCCGATTTTTCGGCATAGGGGGTTCCCCTTACAATCCATGCCAGACCTAAGGGCCTGGTATGCCTCCGAGGGGGGAACCCACGCCGGTTTTTTCTTTTAAAATTTGGCGCGGTGTTCCCGCCTCAGGATTCATACTAGACAGCTGTCAGCGCTGCCTGTCACTCATCGCGGAAGGAAAACAAAGTTTTCCTTTCCCAATGAGCGAGCCATCTCGGCGCTGGCTCCTGCGACGGGGCTCGTAGGTGTCAAATCTCGCCGAGAAGTGCGGCGAGATTGACACAATATCGCGGTCACCTACTGTAGGCAAGACCACTTGAATGGAACTCCGTTGGAGTTCTGTCGGAGAAACCTTAAGAGTTTATTCCGACGGCAATGTGTATGCAGCATAAGTCAACATTATTTTTAATCCCTATGCTACTAGCATTTATAAATAGATAGGAAAGTATATTATATTTATTTGTTTTAACCTTTTTTTTACATTTCAGTTGCTTTCTGGCCTAGGCAAACGGTGTCATACATCCCAGGAGTCTTCATGAACATTTTTTTTTCTTTCATCTAGAGGCAGGGAAGAGGGTTTTTTTCAGCTAAACATATCCTCCTGCCTGCATGCCTGAACTAATTGCAGGTGAATTCCAGGAAGTAAATGCGACATGAATCACCTGCCCTTACTCAAGATGGCTGTGGCTAAAAATGTTAAGGGGGGTGTTTTTCTAAGTGGTTTCTCGACAAAATAAAGCATGGAGACATGGTTTCTCAACAAAAATAAAGCATGGAGACATGGATGAATGAGAGAGTTTGCTGTGAATAATAGAAATTAATTACATAGGGTTTTTAGTTGGTGGTTCTCAGATACAGTTAGGTTTGGCTTTAACACATACAGCACAGCTTTGAACTTTTTCAGTGCCTTAAATTATCTACTTAAGTATTACATGCTAGTTAGACTTCTATTGAATTGCACTTGTTTTAGGTTGCTATTTATTAAATCCCCCACTAATGTGACTGTCATACCAGGTTAGACTGGATGAAATGAATCCAAACTAGACAAAGAGCAAGGTAGAGTATTTCTATTGTTTTTGATAGCTAATTATAAAGATCAATACCTTTGTTCCTCAAGCAGAACAAACAGAGGTTGATGCTGAAGATAAATAATAGCAAACACATTTAAACATATTATTGCAGTCAGTGTTTTTGGTAAACACACAGGAAATTGTATAACATTGTGCTAGTAAGAAATTCATACTTTAAAGCGCTGCATTGCTTCCTTTCTCTTACGCTCATTTCAATAATAAAAGGCTGTGTTGTTATGGTTGGGAGTTGGATAACCATGCAATATAGAGATGTCATTGCATTGCTGAGTGCAGAGAGGATATTTCATTGCATCCCAAGCCCTCATATTCCTGCTCATGCTAAGATAATGACCATTTAGTGTTTTCCTTCTACAGAAACACATGAATAGACAGAGGAATTAATGTCAGACAGGACATTGAAGAGATCTGATTAGTTACAGCTTTGCACGACATGCACCCCCTTCCCCCATTCATTCCTCTCCCTTACTCTGTCATTACCAGGTCTCGGTGGGAATATTTAACTCCAGGGTTATTAGATCAGATGTACAATAAAGTAAACACACAGGGCTATATCTACCTCCTGTGAGTGAATGCAGCCTTAGGCCTGAAGCATCAGCCCATCTTCATTATAGAACACTGCATGTTCTCCTTCTTTCCCATTTTAGTCTTTTATCTGTATACCTGTCTATTCCCAATATCTTTTAACATTACTGTTAACTCATTCTGACAATGCCTGTCCTTTGCACCTATTTCAGTTCACTGTCGCCTGTCTCTTATACATAATCCAAATGCCCATCATTGCTCTCACTTTTTATTTCATCTTTATTCTAGGTGATCTCAAATTAAAAATAACGAATAAGTGAACTTGTGAAACTCTTGCAAAGAATAATATATATGAACTACTTATTTAGCTAGTCAAAGAGAAATGTTTAATGTGCACAAACCCAACCAGTTCATACCCTTAATCTGTTGAAATAAAAAAATAAAATACTGCATTTATTAACCATGACCCCTGCCTTGAAAACATATTTGGTCAAGTCAAACTTACTTTTTTTCCCAATTACTACCTAGTCTGGTACTTGTTGACTAAGACTGTTGGAAATTTAGGACTAATAAAAATCAGTTCTTGTACTTACAGTTCATATATGTTGAAGGATTAACTCAAAATCAAACAAAAAATAAAATCACAAATACTGTATGGTTAACCACTTGCCGACCGCCGCACGCCTATGTACATTCAAACTTTGGCGGTGGATATCGTTGTTATGGCAGCAGCTTGCTGGTATCCCCCTTTTCGAGCGGCAGTCAGCCTTAAGTTAAAAGTGGTCTCTGCGGCGGATTCGGCCCGAGATCACTTTTATCGGTGGCGGGAGAGGGGCCCCCCTCCCACCGCGATCCGGGGCCCTCCGCCGCTACCATCGGCAGCAGCTGAGGCAATCGCGTCTGTCTCCCTTCTGTGCCTGGATGGAGACGAGTAAGGCTAAGATGGCGCCCACTCAACTCCATGACACTGCTGGGCAGAAGCGACGTCAAAATGTCCCTTCTGCCCATACGTCTTAAAAGCACATTTTTGTCAATGTTTTTTTTTAAATTACTTTTTTTTTTAAAACTGTGTAAAAATGTGTAAAAATAAATAAAATCATGTAAAATAAATAATAAAAAAAAAAAAAATTAACCCCCCCGTCCCGACGAGCTTGCGAGCAATAATTCTAGCCCTAGATCTCCTCTGTAACGCAAAACATGCAACCTGTAGAATTTTTTAAACGTTGCCTATGGAGATTTTTGAGAGTAAAAGTTTGACGCCATTCCACGAGCGGGCGCAATTTTGAAGCGTGACATGTTGGGTATCAATTTACTTGGCGTAACATTATATTTCACAATAAAAAAAAAATTTGGCTAACTTTACTGTTGTCTTATTTTTTTATTCAAAAAAGTGATTTTTTTTCCAAAAAAAGTACGCTTATAAGACTGCTGCGCAAATATGGTGCAAAAAAACGTATTGCATTGACTGCTATTTTATTCTCTAGGGTGTTAGAAAAAAAACAATATATAATGTTTGGGGGTTCTAAGTAATTTTCTAGCAAAAAAACTATTTTAAACATGTAAACACCTAAAATCCAAAACGAGGCTGGTCCTTAAGTGGTTAAAGTGGTTGTAAAGTCAGAAGATTTTGTATCTTAAGGCATTTTATGCCTTAAGATAAAAAGCCTACTGTGTGCAGCAGCCAGTCCAGCACCCGCTAATACTTACCTGAGCCCCATCTCTATCCAGCGAAGTCCATGAGTGTCTCGGCTGTCCGGGACTCTCCCTCCTGATTGGCTGAGACACCATTGGCGCCTGCTGCTGTCAATCAAAGCCAGTTAGTCAAACAGGAAAGAGAGGGGGGCGGGCCGAACTGGGGCTCTGTGTCTGAATGGACACACGGAGCTGCAATTTGACTCATGTTCCCCCATAGCAATCTATGGCAGTCGGCACTCGACAGGAGGGAGGGGCCAGGAGATCCGAAGAGGGACCCGAACAGAGGAGGATTGGGGCTGCTCTGTGCAAAACTACTACACAGAGCAGGTAAGTATAACATGTCTGTTATTTTTATAGAAAAAAAAACAAGACTTTACAATCACTTTAAGAATGCTGTGGTGTATCAAATCCTCTGGAGATGTTGTACTTGAATCGCATATAAGAATAAGTGGATGTTTAAATGATATCTTAGTGTAGCTCTGATTGTTCTTTATATTCATTTATAAATCATTATTGTGTTTTTTTGTTGTTTTTTTTTTCACCTCTTTACAATAAAAGATTTTTCGCTTTCAATAATGTAATATGAGAGAACTAAAATATATCTTTTTATTTTTGCAGTAAACATTGTAAACCTGTTTTCCTGGACCTCCCCATGTCAGCCTACTATGGGTCAGCTCCGCCCCCTCTGACCCCTCCAGGACCACCTCTTTTCTAGCCCATAAAAGGGCGGCTGCCCACACCAGTGTTCTTTTTTGTCCTCGCTCCGGACGCCTTTTAAAGTTTATTTTTATTTATTTTTTCTCTTCTTCATTCATCCATCCATCCATCCATCCATCCATCCTGTTGGGTTCAGCCTCTCCTGATTCAGAAGACCCCCCCCATATAGGCTGTAAATCTCCTGAGGAGGTGGGTTCCCGTGGTGCTGGGATTGTATGGTACAGTATAAATGACTGTGTATTACTGGCAAAGGTCACTGGTAGTATAAATGACTGTATATACCTTCATTAGGCAGGTGCTGGGACTCTCTCCTTCCATGTTTTTGTGTGTTCATGGTTTGGTTCACTGGGTCTTGTAGTTCACCGCCTCCACATGTACTCCTTTCAGGAAGCTCAGAGTTGTGCAGGTGAGGTCAGAGGTAGCTTCCTCTTTGGGTTGCCTAGCAAACACCAGAATGCTGACTGCTGATTGCAGCAGGCTCTGTCCTCTGGGCTGATCTCAGTCTCCAGCTAGTCAATCTGCTACTCTGCTCTGGTAAGCCTCCTTCCAGGTCTCTTTACTTTCTGCTGTGTTGCTTGTCTGTCAGAGTATTTTTATTATCCTGTACCTTCTAGAACTGGAGAATTTTGCCTACCTGCCTAGCTGCCTTAAGCACTGACGATTTGGATGGAGAAGTTTATTTTAATTGTAGTTTATTTATTTTTTAAAGAGAGCACATCCTCTCTGTTTTACAGAGAGAAAGGCCCACTGCGAGATAAACTCCCGCAAAGAGGTTCCAAATCAGCATTCCAGCCTCAAAAGAGTAAAGAAAGGACTAGACATGACAAATCGCAGAGTCGAATGCCGCAGGATAGATGCCTGTTGTCACAGCATTCCAGATCTTCCTCGCTCTTACCTCACTTTAGTCGCTCAGAGCCAAACCAAGAGAGGTCAAGACATCAGACGGCTCAGGACAATGCTGCGAAAGCACGCCAGGTTAAATCATACATTAAGCACGCAGTCAAGGAAGGGTTAAAGAGTGTTTCAAGGAATCCTGCTCATCCTGATGTATCTTCACCATCTGCAGATTCAGATCATGTGTTTTCAGTGCGTTTTAACTCTGAAATCGATAGCGATTCGGATCCATCTGAGGCTCAGATGGTCTCAGAATCGCATATGTTTGATTTTTGCACTGGTTCCCACCTTGGTGGAGGGTGTTAAGGAAAGAATCTTCGCCTCCAAAGAAACAGCAAAGATACTACCAGTATTTAAAGAAATCGTTACCTTCCTTCCCATTTCATTTCTGAACTTAAAAAAGTAATTGACGATGAGTGGGGGGGGGGGGCCTGAGAAGAAGCCCAATGTGCATAATGGAGTATCGAAGCTGTACCCCATGGGGCACTATGCCTAAGGTGGATGCTTCATTACGTATATTAATCCGCCACATTACGCTTCCGCTGGAGTATTTGGTCTCTTTTAGGGATCCTATGGTTCACAAAATAAACGCAGACCTAAAAAGGTTGTATAGTTTGGACAGCAGCCTGCAGACCAGAGGTAGCACTTGGGCTGGGTTCGCACCTGTGTTTTTTTGGTGCTCTTTGCGTTTTGCGGATTTGCACTACCCTCCATTTATCATGGTCTTGAAGTGGCAGTTCTTTTCCTTTGCAGACTGCTGTAGAGTTGTGGTTGAAGTGGCTGTCCACCAGGTCAAGATGACAGCAAAGATAATGGCTCTTTAAGACACAGCAGCCCTTTCGGTTTAACAAGAGATCCAAAGAAGGATTCAGAGAGGCCAGGGCTTACAGACAGTTTTTCAGACAGTGGAGGGAAGCTGGTTCAACCTTCCAAGCCCAGGGCCAACAAAACTCCTGGGGCTGTGCTTCCACTGCTGCGTCCCCAGAGTCGTGCGATTTACACTGCGACTTTACTGTGCGATTTTTGATGCAATGTCATTCGACCTGTGAAAACCATGTGAGAACAAGTCGCACAGATATCGGAACAAAGTAGTGCAAAAACCTTTTTTTGAAGTCGCTGCGACTTAAGTTGCACCAATTAGAACGGGGACCATTGAAATGGGTTTTAACTTGTCATGCGACTTTGCATGTGTCGGGTCGCACAACAACTCGCAGTAGTGGAGACAGAGCCTAAGGCTTCAAATAATTCCTTCAGAAGCTGTCTCCGCTTAAACCTCTCAAGTAGGAGCAAGACTAGCCCAATTCAGGGGGGGTTTGGGCGGACAAATTACATGATGCCTGGATTGTAGCCGTCATTCGATCACGTTATCTCGAGTTCAAAACAAGGCCCCCTCAGACCTTGTTCATAGAAACTGGACTTCATACGGATTTGGAAAGGAGGCAATGTTTGCAAGGATATATAGTAGAGCTGTTGGCAGCAAGGGCCATCCTTCCAGTTCCAAGGCACGAATTGGGTCAAAGAGTATGTTCCCCCTCTGTTTTTGGTCCCAGAGGCTTCAGGGGGTTTCGGACCAGTTTTTGACCTCAAAGTCCTGAATTCTTACATGAAGGTTCCACCATTCAAAATGGAGTCATTGGAAACGAATCAGGAGAATGGATGGGTTCCATCAATCTGGCGGATGCGTATCTTCATGTCTCCATAGACGCATCTCACCATCGCTTTCTCAGGCCTTCCGTGGAAGGCTCTCATTTTCATTTTTATTCTCTCCCATTCGGTCTCTGCATGACTCCAAGAACGTTTTATTTTTTTAAAGCTACTGTCTGCTGTCGTTGTGACTCTCAGGGTCAAGGAAGTGCAAATATTTTATTATAGATGACATGCTTCCTCTGGGTCCGTCAAATTAGCTCCTTCTAGTTCATGTGAATTCACCTGCAAAACTCTAACTCGTTTCGGTTGGTTGATCAACTTTCGGAAGAGCCAGATGCATCTGACCAAATGTTGGAGTATTTAGGAGTACAATTCAACACGGATCGGGGTCATGTTTCTCTTCCTTAGAGGAAGGTCCAGGGGATCCAATCTCAGACAAAGCAGTGATGACCAGGCCTTCTATGATGCTGAAGGAATACATGCAGTATCTGGGGGTTTTATCAGCCACAAGTCCAGTAATCCCGTGGGTCAAGTGGCACAGAAGGAGGTTTCAATGCAACTTTCTTCTTCAGTGGGATCATCTGCCAATTCCGGTAATCTGGTCGCTGGTTGGTGGTCAGTAGCTTGCAATCTTTCCCACGGAGTTCCGTTGAAGGCCTCAGAACCAATAGTGGTGTTGACCAATGCCAGTCCGGCAGGCTGCAGGGCACACTGCCTGGGACAGCAGGTTCAAGGCCAATGGTACCTTTTGTGGGGTGAAGAGTTCAAATTTACTGGGATTGGATGCTGTTAGACGTGCTCTTCGTGTTCCAACCTATGTTGCGAGGTCGAGCTGTCAAGGTTCTTTTGAACAACAAAACTATGGTGGCTTAAGTGTCTCATCAAGGGGGCACAAGAAGTTGCCCTCTCCTTCAGGTGGCATGTCAATCTTCCTCTGTACAGAGAAGAATCTCGGCTCTCTTACAGCATCTTAACTCCCAGGGCCTGGCAATGTTTTAGCAGATCGATTGAGTCGAGGCTTTGGGGATCACAACAAATGGGGCCTCAACCCCAAGTACCTACGCAAGATCTTCAGGGTCTGGGGGACGCCTTCACTAGATCTTATGGCATTGGAGAATTGTCAACTGCTTTGCTTCTTCTCCCGGACCTAGCATCCACAGGCATTGGGTCAGGGTGCTCTGTCCAGGTCTTGGAACTTCCCCTTGGTATGTGTTCCCGCTGCTTCCATTGGCTCTCAAAATCCTGCTGAAGATTCAGCGAGAGTCCTACCATATTGGCTCAGGGAGCTGTGGTTCCCTCTAGCTTGGAGGATAAAGTTGGGCTCACCTATCCCTCTGCCTCCTTGTCAAAATCTCCTTCTGCAGAGTGGGGCCTGACACCCGAACCACAGGAGGATAAAGTTAATGACATTATTACAGGATCGTCAGAACGAATGTAACCTATCACCGGATCTGGAATACTATGGAAAGGGGTTGGGACCTTGGGACTCCTTCAGTATCTAACATTTTGGAGTTTCTGCAGAGTAGTCTCCAAGGGTTAGCTTATAATTCCCTGAAGGGTCAAATCCCTGCCTTATCGGCTATGTTGTGTACAAGATATGCTCTACATCCTTTGGTGATCTTCTTCTTCTTCTTCTTCTTCTTCTTCTTTCTTTTTTCTTCTTTTTTCTTCCTTTTTCTTCTTTTTCTTCTTTTTCTTCTTTTTCTTCTTTTTCTTCTTTTTCTTCTTTTTCTTTTTCTTTCCGTGGCCTCGGCCAGAAGAGATTCCGAGTTGTGCGCCTTCTCATCTAAAGAACCATATTGTTTGGTGCTCCCAGACAAGACAGTCCTTAGGCCGATGCCGAGCTTTCTACCTAAGGTGGCCACATCATTTCGTATGAACTGGGAGGTCATTCTCCCAGCCTTTCTGGTGGATACAGCTGCTGAGTGGAGTAGGTTAGAACTGGTCTCTGCAATTTCAACCTACCTGAAATGGACTAAAAGCTTTGGCAAACAAGATCAGCTGTAGGTTTTCCCAATGGGGCCTAACAAGGGTATGCCAGCAACATCCAGAGTTGTGTCTTCCTGGTTTGTCATACAAAATGCTGGGCCTTCCTCCTCCTTCAGAGATCAAAGCACATTCATCGAGTAGGGGTATGGCAGCATCCTGGGCATATGCGAAGGTCGCCCCTGAGGTAGTTTGCAGAGCATCAAGCTGGAGCATGCCCAACACCTTTTTATTAGGCATTACAAGCTTAATATGGCTTGTCCGCCTGAGTAAACATTTGGCTCTACATTATTACGGCAGCTGTTGCCCATTAAAAATTTTGAGTAGCATTGCATTGAGGGTTTGGCTTATTTTTTTTATTTTTTGTCTTCCCTCCCTTTTTAATATTGCTTGGTACATCCCACAGTAGGCTGACATGGAGAGGTCCAGGAATAAGGAAAATTGTTATCCATACTTACCGTAATTTTCCTTTCCTGGATCCTCCTCATGTCAGCCGGGGGATTCCCACCCAGTTTATCCGTCGTGAGGCAGGGTTTTTTTGAACATTGGTGTGAGCAGACAGCCGCCCTTTTATGGGCTAGAAAAGAGGTGGTCCTGGAGGGGTCAGAGGGGGCGGAGCTGACCCATAATAGGCTGACATGGGGAGGATCCAGGAAAGGAAAATTACGGTAAGTATGCATAACAATTTTCCTTATTAAGAGCAAATCTTGAGTACATGCAGATACAATTCTAACAATGCTGGGTTCAGTAAAGAAATGTAAAATTCTAATTCTAATCAAATCACAACCATGGGGCCATTTTCTAACCCATCACAAGATACTTTTTCCTGCCATGTGGCAAAATACTATTTATTGTAACAGAAATGTGTCATTAGAAATCAAGAGAATATATTGTTAATGTTTACGACATATTAATTAGCTATGTTGGTTTGCCAATTCACACTTGACTTGATGTTTAAATCTTATCCTAAGCATACCCCTATATTTGGGGTAAAAATAACTTTTTAGAGGAAATTATATATTGGTTCATCTTGATCCATTTTAGGTTATTTTCTTTGGTCAAAGAAGAAGTCCAGGAAGTGACGAAACGTTAGGGACGTGTCGCACAGGAAGTGACGCATGTGCTCCACCAACCGAGGAACCAGGAAGCGTGTGACTGTGGTTACACACAGGGAGCGCTCCTGACAGGTTTTCACGACTGGAGGACGCAATCAGGCACAGTGCACTTTGTTATCTTTGCTCAATGTTTATTAAATTTTGGTACGCATGGTTTTAAGGGGATGTTTGGATGGTTCAAATAAAGATGTTTAGCAGTATCACGCTATGTGAGCATTTTTGTTTCTTCTACATATCCTATTGGAACTACTGGGAATAATACTGACATCTGGTGGTCGCTTTGGATATTGATGCAGATTTACTACTATTAATCAAGGCTTTTATTGATCTGATTTCTGGTGAGTGAGTTTTCATTGGGGACCCCAGCACGTGGTGTATCGCTTGGTGAAAGGATTACTACTCTCACAGAATACATCTTGATTATTTATTGGTGGGACTCTGGCTATCAGATCCGTGTTTGAACTTTCTGAAATAGATTAAGAAAGAGACCTTGTTTAATTGGGGTGCACAGCGCTGCTGCAATACTGAAGAGACACTTTATATATTTATATATTTATAATTGTGTATTTATATATGTATCTAATTTAATTAATTCATTATTGCCTATATACATGTTCTACTATTTAAGCAGCTGCTACTAGTCATATAATTTATGTGCCGCACATACACCGTTAGAATATTATACTAAGCGCAGATCATTGTTGTTTTTTTTTATGATGGGCATATACAACATACATTCATGTAAGAAAGGTGACTTGCATCTCTGAGAGAAGCAGTGAGACAATCGCATGCAGGATATCTAGGTGGAGGGCATTTTATACACTAGCAGTTCACAGAACACATTTAGGTTCACATTTGAATGTTTTTTTTCTGACAGGTTTAGAGCATTGCAGCAAAAACAGATTGAAATAGATAGGTAATTTTCATCAACATTAAATTACAAAGTAGCTTGTGTGGCAAATGTACATGCATGTTATACATGTAAATGTACATGCATGTTATAATATTTATTTTATTTTGGTTTAGTGAAGTGAAATTCTTCTTACAAGTAGGAATCCCTTTAAGTTATCTGTCTTTTTTTAGAAAGTTTCTTTGCCTGGTGATTTAGCCACATTCATTTAATTAGGTGATGGTTCAGTTCAGTTAACAGGGGGAGGCCAAAGTTTTAGCGCTATAAAGGTGTGTCAATTTAACTAGTATTTTGGCTATTGTCAGGACCATTTATGGCAAATGTGCACCAAGGGCAAAAACTTTATTCCAATGACTGCAAGAACACTCAATTATATGTAACAAAAACCATACTGGTTTGAAAATGTTATTTTAGTTTCATTAAATTAAAAGTGAGAAAAACATATAAATAGGAAACCGGGGGGACTGGCAGGATCATCAGGTATTTCACACAAAGGAAAATATACAAAGAGAGCAGGATACTTTTAACACAATTGCATGGTACACTTATTAGAAATATGAAATGTTGGGGTAACTTATACTTAAATGTGTATATATAATATGGGTTAACTTTTTACCTGCAAAATTATTTGTAAAGCTGTGGCATTGCAAAGGGAAAGGAAGTCAACAGGAACCTAGTTCCTCTATAGCAGTGATGGCGAACCTTGGCACCCCAGATGTTTTGCAACTACATTTCCCATGATGCTCCACTACACTGCAGAGTGCCAGAGCATCATGGGAAATGTAGTTCCAAAACATCTGGGGTGCCAAGGTTCGCCATCACTGCTCTATAGTTTTCTTGGTCACAGGGGGCAGCTATCCAATTTGAATGCTGGTGACCCATGTGATCTTGGGTCAGGCATAGTCTACTTAAGACCCCGGGCTCCTGGGCTTGGCACACATCTTATGTATGACTGGAGTAGGGACAGGTCTCTCACCTGTCAGGGACAGTGCTTGGCATTGGGGAAAGGGTCAAGAGGAGTGGGACAAAGTTCAGGGACACGTCATCCTACCTGGAAGCCTCCCCAATTAGGTACGGACTAGCCAGGCCATATTCCACTTCTCGAGACAGATGCTGTTGGCACACCTGTGACCTACTGCTACTGACACATCTCTGTAACATCCTGTGAGTGTTCCCAGTCGGGTTGTCTAACCATCAGTCTTGTTGTGTATTGCCAGACTTCAAATAAAATATATTTCTGTTACTCTGCACATGGGTTCTAAAGGGATGCCAAACCACGCTGCACCTACCTACAAGTATGTCAGATGTCTAGGGACAGGTAAGCAGACTGCACAGCGGAACTTCAAGGGACAGGGTCGGCATGTAGAATTTCAATCAGGATTCCCATTAACAAGTAGTCACAAAGCACAGACCTCACCTTGGCGACATATGGACACATGTCCATGGAATTAGTTGGCTCCTAAGGCTGCAAGATCAGTGCAAGAGTATCAGAAAAACAGATCATTAGTCAATGGGACCACATCAGTCCATATGTCTGTAGTAATACAAAGTAACAGATCAGCTAATAGTTGATTTGTGACGGTATTCTCCCTCTTACAGAGCCTTTCCAAATGACAATTTTCTGACAATTCCCCTGTCACTTTGGTATGTCTTTGTACTTTGCTTCTTTGACAATAAAATCTTTAAAAAAAAAATAATAATAATAAATAGGGGTAATATGTATGCATCATTTTCTCAGGCAAGCACATCTCGTGTTAGCCACCTTGTGGTTGGTTACATTTTAGATAACACCTTATTGCATATTTACCTAAATACAATAAAGAAATTGTCTTTTCATAAATCAGATTCATACTATCAAACAAATAGGAAGCTAGGACTTAAAAATAGGGATAAATGTAAAATAAAAATAATAAATAAAAAAATATTCATAATACAATAAACCTATTTTTTGTGCAAAAATGTACCTCATATTCCAATTTATTATTCTATAATCAGTAAGAAAACAATTAAGGTCTATTTCAGTATTCGACCCTAATGGTGTTAAAGTTTGGGGCTCAAATATCCACTTAGTTTCACTATGAGATGTTTGTTTAATCATATTTGAGCCCCTTTAATGCCCTTTAATGATATCAATGGCATAAAATCTCAATTCAGCTGGATTTATATTATGCGCCACTCTAAGATGGTTTGAGACGCTATGTTTAGGGTACCCATTACATATATTCGTGATATGTTCACGTAAATGTTTTGTTAGTGTCCTGGAGGTCCTTCCAATGTATTGGTACCCGCAGGTACACTTCAAAATATGAGACATTGTTTCATCTACACGTAATACATTTTCTTATGGGGTACTGTTTGTACATTTGATAAGACATAAAGGATGTCTTTTTTTATTTTTTGGACTTTGGCTTAGAATGTTTGCAAGGGCCACATTTCCCACAGCAGAAAAACCTTTACAGTTAAACATAGTTACTTCTTTTTTTGTGGGGGGTGGGGGCGGGGGGTCTGGAATGTTATGAACCAGTTTGTTTCTCAAACCTGGTGCTTTTGCGATATATATAATGGTAATGGTAAAATGTTAAGAGTTTTTGCAAAATTTTTTGTTTATGCTTTTTTACCATATATTTATATTGTTTGTTGAAACCTGTGATGAATGCCACATCATAAGGTTTCTTTTCTTTTGTTCTCCAGGAGTTTAGTTCTATCTATTTCCCTACTGAATTTCTGACTGCCAGCAAATTTCCATATGGATATCCCTTTTCTCTAAATATTTTTATTATTACATCCTGTCTGTTCAATGTAATCTCTTTCTATTGTACAGTTCCTTCTTATGCGCATAAATTGACCCTTCGGAATGGCCATTTTCCATCTTGGGTGTGGCAGCTTCTGACAGGGATGTACCCATTCCTTTCAGTGCTTTTGAAATATGTTTTGGTGTTAAGCATGTCACCATTCTTGAAAATGTATTCTCTAGATGTTATTATTATGTCCAATAAATCAATTTAGAGTATCTTTAGGCCAGACCATCAGGATGTCATCTATGTACCCACTGTATAATCGCAGGTTTTGCCATGCTCTCCCATATATCACTTTATTCTCCCATTTGTTAAGGAAGATGTTTGCAAGGCTGGGGGCATATTTGGTCCCCATAGAGACACTTTATTTGGTTGTAGTGTTGACCACCATACCAAAAAAATGTTAGTCATGGCAAGCTCTTATCCATCTAGTATTACCTGGTTTTGTTTGAATTTTAGATCTGTATGCTTGTTTAGTGCCCATTCTATTTGCATTTGTAGCATCTTGTTGTTGCATGTTGGTGCACAGTAATGCCCCGTACACGCGGTCGGATTTTCCGATGGAAAATGTCCGATCGGAGCGTGTTGTCAGAAATTCCGACCGTGTGTGGGCTCCATCGGACATTTTCCATCGGATTTTCCGACACACAAAGTTGGAGAGCAGGAGATAAAATTTTCCGACAACAAAATCCGATCGCGTCAATTCCGACCGTGTGTGGCCTGTTCCGACGCACAAAGTGCCACGCATGCTCAGAAGAAATTCCGACACGGAACAGCTCGGTCTGGTAAACTTAGTGCTCGCAATGGATACAGCACTTTCGTCACGCTGCAATGTTAAAAATGGTTTAATACAACGCACTCTCTTCTTCTTTATAATGTGACAAGCATTAAGTAGTTTTGCTGCTCATATTCACACACACTTCTCACAAACTTATTTTGTTACTATTTATCGTGATTCACTCAACATATTTTGATTTCTCACATCTGACAACATTATTTTGGTGTATTTTTTTTTTTGGCTTTAATGTAGATTATTATTTTTTGTGTTTGTTTGTATTATTTTTTTTTAAGGGTGTTTGGTTTTTTTTTTTTTTGGATTTTTATTTGTATTCCCGAAAATGTTTGTTTTTTGTGTCAAGTTACCACAACACCATTAACATGTTGTTCTATTTAATCTGTAGGAGATTGTTTGTTTGGTGTTGTCCCTTGTTAATTTCACATTTTATGTTAGAAATGTACCTGAATCGTCACCAACAAACTGTCCTTTTTGGATTAAAACACACAAGAGTAAAATTTTTCCCCCAAAAATTTTTTATTAAGGGCTCACAACTAAACAAAGAGGGAGGCAATGCTGGAGAAACAGCAGAAATTGGTGAAGCCTTGGACCCCCAGGGCAGACATCAATAATTTTCAAGCAAAATTGGTGGCCTGAGGAGTCCTTATCTAAGGGAGGGCAGTCTGGTCCAGAAGTCCCAGAGATCCGGAAAGCAGCAGATGACATCTATGTCCCCAGGCTGTGGTCATACGAGAGACTGCAGCTTCTGTCAGACCAGATTGAACCCAGGGTCATCACTCTCAGGTCTTCTTTCCACGCTTCCTTCCAAGCTGTGGCTGTGGTGGTGGAGTTGTGGCAGCAGGAGGAGGAGGAGGTTGGTCCAACTCAATCCCGTCTGTCTTGGGTGTTAGTTCCCCACTCACCCCCTTACTTAGGACTTTATAAAGCAGGTCCTCACATAGTTTGCGTTGACCCTCCTGCATGCCCTGCAGTTTGGTGGCAGCCATGCAGGCAAAGGCCTCTTCAGGAGTGGGGAAGGCTCGGAGGGACGCAGAAGCCTCCTGAATCAGCCTGAGCGCTGAATCCTGCAGGGAGTCGTCTTCCTTGCTCTTTTATATGGAAGGCGGAGGGGAGGAACTTGCGATTCAGTCAGGCTGCGACTGGTCCCAGGCTTCTCTTGGCTGCCACTTAGCCCCGCCTCCTCCTGGCTGCCACTAATCCCCGCCTCCTCCTGGCTGCCACATTCCACAACCTCCTCCTGGCTGAGGTCTTCCTGTGTATGAAAAAGGGACTTAGTTTTTTTTATTCATCAATCACACACAATTTTAACCTCCTGACCTTTGCAAATTGAATGTTAACAAATATAACAGACTATCATTCTGAGCCCAGCATTTTTGTTTCTTTTAACAATTTTGGGTGCCCACTACTGTCTATTAATATGTAAAAAACTTTTTTTTTCAATCACCAATTAGTGATCAATAATAACATCTAGTAAACATCATTTCTTTTTTGACCAGAAATCTGTAGAAGAATGCTATACCTGACTCCAGCTGGGCTCCTCCACTTCTTCCTGGCTGGAAGGCCCAGGTTGGACATCGGAAGCCTCAGCTGGGGTGGAAGGAAGAGTGGAAGGAAGATTTGAGAGGGATTCCCTGACTTCAGTGTGGTCTGACAGAAATCGCAGTCTCTCATAGTACCACAGCCTTGGGACATAAACATCATCTGCTGCAGCTCCGGACCTCTGGGAATCTGTGACCTTCTTGCGCTCCCTAAGATAAGTGCTCCTCAGGCCACCAATGTTTTTAAATAAGGGATGGTTGCTGTGGGGACCACCGGCTTCACCAACTCCAGCAGTTTCTCCAGTGCTGCCTGCCTCTTTTGTTTGTTGTTTGTAATGGGGATGTCTCACTTGCCACAGACAGGGCAGCTACCTGTACTTGTCTATGAACAGGGGAGGAAATTGTGGTCATTGAACCCATTCATTTTCTCTGCAAGACACAACACAAGACAAACCCTAAGGTCAGGCCAAACTACCCTAATCTTGTTAAAATATACGCTTCCATTTCGAAGCAGTATAGGTGCAAGTTTAGATCTTACCTTCGTTATCACGATCGGCGCCGGAGGAGGAGGAGGAGGAGGAGGAGGCTCAACCTCAAATTAAGAGAACATGAGCAGTACATAAAGATTCAGAGTGCTGCAAAAAAGTAAGTAGTTGTGCTGTGTTCCTATTCTTTTGATGTTTATTACGTTCGTGCTACTCTATGTGCTTTTAGGAACTGTTGTACAGTTTTTTTATGTTTTAAATACTGTTTATTGAAAAATAAATAACAGTACAAAATTATCAAACTGGCAGAGACCACCAGGAGTAACATAACAATGTAAGGTACAATAGTGTCAGAATGTACATGTACCTCCCCTTGATTCAAGTACAGGATAAGAGTGTAAACATATGAGGACTCAAGGTCATCAATCGGAACTCTATTTCCTAGAGTAAGGCTGCCAGAGATCAGGACAGGGAACCTATAGTTCACGGGTACCAGGGATCCTCCAGGGTCGGCCACGCACCCCAATTGGGAACCTGCTGTACGCGGACCCGCCTGGAGGGACCCTGGGAGAGCTTAATAGCCTTCTCTTGACCTGTCCTGAGCTTACGGACCGCCCATTGTTCAAATGAGAGCTCTGTCTTTTCAAAGAAGGGAGTAAAAACAGACTATGAGCCTAACTGTAACAAAGTAGAAAGTATCACTTATACGGGGGACTAACCCTGAAACTTAGAGAAGGTACCTGCTGAGACACTATAATGTGAATTTTCCCTTTTACAAATTGTATAGCCTTAATATGTCATTGAAGGAAAAATATACAGTTAAGGGGGTTTCTGACAGGTACTCTATTCTCAACCTTTGCTCATCATACTTAGAAGGATTTTAGACATAAGGTATTAGGGTTAAAGAGAAAGAAGGAAGAAGAACAGGGGGATAAGGAGGGAGAGAAGAGAAAGGGAATGAGAAGGTTGGGGACAGGAATCCTCGCGGAGAAAGGGGCAGACCTGGTTCCAACCGGAGCCTGGGGGGCCCCTATACCTTGTACCGATTCAGGTTAGAGGTGGTAGTCCCAGGAAATGAGCCCAGGGCTCCCAAATCAGTCTGAATTTATCAGAGGTGTCTAATATGCTGCTCGAGACCTTTTTCCTGTGTCATAATCCAGGAAATTTTTAGTTTGGCCTGGCGAAGGGAAACCGAAGGTTTTTTCCAGGCATGAGCCAACGTAATCTTGGCCCCAAGCAGAATGAAGTGAATCAGAAATCGTGACAATCTAGGTACTTTCGGGATGTTGTAATTTAGTAGAGCTATTGTGGGGCATTGTTGGACTGCAAATCCTGTGGTTTTGCGGATGAGATGAAATATTCCGTTCCAAAACCCTCTAATTTTGGGACATTCCCAAAATGTGTGAAGTAGGGAACCTATATGGCCACAGCCTCTGAAGCAGAGGGGCGAAGAATTTGGATAGAATTTAGTAATTCGGGTTGGTACCAGGTACCACCTGGTTATGACTTTGAGATCTGCCTCCATCAGAGAGGAGCTAAGCATGCCTTTAAAGGAACGGGAAACACAAGTATGCCAGGTATCCATGTCCCATTCGAGTTGCAGATCCCGCTCCCATTGCAGCATATAATTTGCTTTCTCCCAGGGCTCTGCTAGTGCAGAGTATATGAGGGATATTCCACCCCTTACACCCATGGCTGAGGAGCACCAGAATTCGTATGGAGTAACCGATAGTGGGGCTGACGAGTTTTTCCAAATCCCTCGTAAGAAATGTGAAAGTTGATAGTAACGGAAGGTCTCTGATGCTGGCATCTCCAATTTAGAGATGCAGTATTTGAGCGATATGGGACCGGAATTAATGAAAAATTGTCCTATTCTGTAAAGGCCCTTGTCGAGCCACCACCTAAAGGCCTCGATGTTCATACCCGGTTGGAATTGGGGATTGTGAAAAATGTGTGCCAGGGGTGACCATTCGGAAGTGATGTGATGTTTCTTGTAAAGTGTGTCACACAGGTCCATTGAATGAAACAAGGATGGGGAAAGGATCGGGGGTCTATCCTTTTGTGGTCTCCAAGCCAGGAAGTCCAGAGTATGGTTAGGAGTGGCCTGTCATTCAATATCAACCCAATCAGGCCTAGGGCCTTTAGAATATATAGCTGAGAATTGGCAGAGTTGTGCCGCCTGATAATACCACCATAAATTAGGTAGGCCTAGCCCTCCTTTCTTCTTGGGTCGGTATAGCACCTGCTTGGAAAAAACGGTGACCCCCCCCCCCCCCCCCCCCAGATAAATATGGTGATTGATGCCTGGAGTTTGTCTAGTGTGTGTTTTCGAATGGGAATGGGTAGGGAGCGGAAGAGATACAGAATTTTGGGGAGTAAAGTCATTTTGACTGAATTCATTCTACCTAACCAGGACATTTTATAGCGGGCCCAATGCGTGAGATCTTCTGAAAGTTTCTTAAACATTGGGGGGTAATTGTGGTGGTAGAGCTGATCTATTTTCGCTGATAAGGAGACACCTAAGTATGGTAGGGATGAGTCACACCAAGTGAAGGGGAAATGGGTCTTGAGCCTCTCTACCAGCTCGTGTGGGGAGGAGATATTCAGGGCCATTGATTTGGCCATGTTAACCTGAAGTCCCGATATGCAGCCAAACGAGTTAAGTAGTTGGAGAATGTTGGGGGTGGAAATGAGGGGGGATGTGACAAACAGGAGAATGTCATCAGCGAAAAGGGCGCATTTATGGGTTTTTTTGGCCGCTTTGCACTCCGTGAATGTTAGGGTTTTGTCTTATGGCCAGAGCCAAGGTTTCTATCGCTATTGCGAATAGAATCGGCGAAAGAGGGCAGCCTTGTCTAGTCCCTTTTTAGTATAGAGAATTCTTCGGAAAGGTGGCCTTGTATTTTAATACGTGCTTTAGGGGAGGAATAGAGGGAGGATATGGTAGTAATAAATTCCGGGCCAAAACCCCATTTCCGCAATACAGTAAAGAGGTATGGCCAGGTTACCGTGTCGAAGGCCTTTTGGAGATCTATCAATAGGACATATCCTGGATGAGAGGGCCCCCCATCCCATGACGATTGCATGAGGGAAATTAAATCTACCGCTCTCCTAATCTGGTCCGGCCCCTGTCTTCCGGGGATAAACCCCACCTAGTCCTTGTGGATATAGTTAGCTATAAAGGAAGCCAGTCTATTAGCCAGAATTTTCGTCATAATTTTTAAATCATTGTTTATCAATGAGATTGGTCTGGTCTGTAATTGCTTACGTCACTAGGGTCTTTGCCCGGTTTGGGGATTACTGATACGTATGCCAAGTTGGCAGACGGTTCCAAGGGGGACCCCGCACGGAGAGAATTAAAAAGGCGGGCCAGATAAGGAGAGAGGATAACCGAAAAAGCTTTGTAGTAATGTGCAGAGAAGCCGTCAGGGCCTGGGGCTGATTCTGTTTTGAGGTTCTTTATGACTTCATGAATTTCCTCCACCCTGAAGGGGGATTCCATAATGGACCTATGGGAGTCCGAAAGTGTGGGAATATCGAGGTTATTGAGGAAGGATTCAATACAGTCTGAGTTGTTTGAGTTGTTAGGGACGGGGGCTGAGTATAGCTTGGAATAAAAATCCTGGAAGGTTTCCAAAATTTTTGGGGGATTTTGGGTGAGAGTTCCTGAATGGGATCTGATCTTGGGAAGTGAGAGTTTTAATTTTGGGGGATAATTTAGCAGCCAGCTGGGGGCCTATTTTATTTGCCTGGATATAAAATCTGCCGCTGAGCCATTCAAGATGCTTGTCTGCATTAGATGTAAGGGCCAGATTAAGTGCTACTCGGGCGGCTTCTAGCTTGGACAGGGTTGAGGGAGAAGGGTCAGCTTTATGGGACTTACTGAGGGACTGGAATTCCCTTTCCATTTGCAGAATATCCGCTTTTCTTTCCCTTTTGAGTTTAGACGCCATTTGGATCATTTTCCCTCTGAGGACTGCCTTGTGAGCACCCCAGAGCACACTAGGAGAGATGTCCCCTGTATCATTAATACGAAAGAATTCCCTGATGTCTTTTTCTAGAATTATACAGTGGACGGGGTTAGCTAGTAGAGATTTACTTATGCGCCATTGTGGAGGCCCAGAGGGAGAAAGAGAGCATGAGATTTTAAGTGTCACTAAGGAGTGGTCTGACCATGGGACTTCCTGTATGGAGGCCTTGGATGCTGTATGAATATCAGAATTTGGGAGGAAAATATGATCAATTCTGGCGTAGGTATTATGTGGAGCCGAGAAATGGGTATAGTCGTTTGCCGTGGGGTTTAATTCCCTCCAGGCGTCTATCAGGCCCATATCATGTAGAAGGCATGCTATTTTGAGGCTTTGAGTGGGTGGGTTTTTAAGACGAGCCCTCCCTTGAGAAGACTTGTCCAGCAGTTGATCAAAAGCGATGTTAGAGTCACCGCCCATGATCACTCTGCCTTCCAAGTGAGGGGCTAGAATCGAAAGCATAGAGGTGAAGAAATGTGCCTGTCGTTGGTTAGGGGCGTAATAGGAGATAATGGAGTATAGAATACCCCCTATTGTTCCTTTTATTAAAATATACCTGCCCTCTGGGTCTTTGATCGTGTGCGTGAGTGTAAAGGGAGTATTTTTGGACAGGAGAATGGCGACACCCTTTTTTTGGTGTCAGCATTCGCCAGGAAAAAAGTTGGGAAGGTACGGTGCAGGAAGGTGGGGTTATAACTGGCTGGGAAATGGGTTTCCTGAAGTAGGATAACATCGAGGCCCCTGGCGTGGTAGCTTTGAAATGCCTTACGGCGTTTAGAGGGGGAGTTGAGTCCCTGAACATTATGCAACGCTATTTTTAATGAGCGTGCCTGGGTATTAGGGCCAGCCATGGGTGTAGGGAGTGCGGAGCGATATGAGGCAAATGGAGCTTACCAGGACCGCCCGGAAATGGAAATCGACTCGAAGAGGAATGGATTCATCAGTCTTTCTGAAGGCTGGGTCTGTAGGTATGTTCCGCGAGGATTCCTATAGTGAGTGTGAAAAAGAGGGGGGGGAGGGGGGGGAAGACAAAGGAGAGGAGTGGGAGGGAAAAAGAGAGAAGGAGGGAGAGAGAGAAATGTAGGACAAGTAGATTAATCGGGTATAAAAATACTGCAAACATTAAGTGCAAAATCAACAATAAATGAGATCAAACTAGGATCAAGTGTATAAAGGAAATAATGAAAACTTGGACTAGTGTTGCTAGTCCTAGTCCGGATTCCCCTAAACGGGGGAGTCCGGAGAAAAAGGGGAGAGGGCAACCTCAAAATGGGTTGTCTATCTGATGTCACCAGAGGGGTACTGAGTCCCCTAAAGTCACAACAGAGAGGGTGGTATGCAGGGCCGCTCTGGCCGTCTGGATCCCCCAATGTAAGGCGATAAAAAAAAAAAATATGGGATCGGTCACCAGGAGGGAAAGCAATTTAAATTGCATGTTGGCTATAGGACCTTGGGTACTAAAAAAAAAGAGGAGACCGAGATTAATAGTGCAAAAACAATGAGGAGGGGGCGGGGTAGTAAATGCTGGGGGGATGGGGGAGGGGAGGAAAAAGGGGAAAAATCTAAAAGAAAAATAAAGCATGCTCCTTTTTTTCTTTTTTTTTTTTTCCCCGTTTTTACGAGGGCAGCCATTATATTGTCTACTTGGCAATGCCTTTTATGTATATCTCCTCATCCAGAGGATACGTTTTAGCCCGGAAAGGGAACCCCAGTAGCCATTATCAGGGCTAGGGGGGGCCTAGTTGTGGGCATTAGCTGTCATGAAAGGAAAACAGCGGTTCGTTTGACGTAGGGATGCCCCTATTCTGAAGAAAACACGTGGTCCTCAGTCCAGCGGGTAATTTGGAAGAAGAGAGTCCTATTCCGGCTTGAGGAATAATGTTCATCTTGTGGAGCAAGAGTCCCGTTGCCGCTTTGATAGCTGCTTGTTCCATAGTGGAGTAAGGGGGCTGCCCGGGGGGGGTCTCTTGGAAGACCCCGGGGTGGGTGTTTCGTGCAGGGAAGACAGGGATTGCGAGATCAGGCCTAGTTGCAGGAGCAAATGCTCCCCGTCTTGGAAGTTGGAGAAGTGGTAGGGAACATCTTTGTGATGGAATTGAAGGCGAAAGGGGAACGACCAGCGATATTTGATGGAATTTTGGGCAAGTATTACCAGCAATGGCTTGAGCGCTCTTCTCTTTTGTACTGTAGCTGGCGAGATGTCAGCAAAGATTTGAATCTTATGTCCTTGAAATGACAGGTTCTCTATGTTGCGAGATCTTCTCATAACTTCCTCCTTCACACCATAAAAATGTGGCTTGACCACGATGTCCCTCGGGAGGCCATCTTGGCGGGGACGCTGGAGGGCTCTGTGCGCTCTGTCCAGTTCAAGTCTGTGGTTTTGGATGTCTGGAATGAGGTCTTTGATGAATAATTGGATGGTTTTTGGTACATCTGTTATCGTTTCGGTATCCCACGAATACGGAAATTGTAATGTCTATTTCTGTTCTCCAAATCGTCTATTTTGGATAAGGCAGTATCCAGCTGGTCTTGAAGCGATTGAATACAGGCCGTGTTCTGGTTTGTGCGTGCAGCAGTGTTATCCACCACCTGCTCAATTGCATCTATCCGGGAGCCCAAGTTTTGTAGGTCAGCCTTAAGGCTGGGTTCACACTGCGGCCGTTGCAGACATCGCATGTGATTCGCAGCGCACTGCTGTTCACATCACATGCGATGTCTGTGCTGTGCGATATCAGCCATACAGATAGTATGGCTGATATCGCACCGCATTCGGTCCAAACTCGCACAGGACCCTTTTTTTTGTTCGGACCAAAATCGGATCGCATGGGTGTTCACACCTATGCGATCCGAAAGTGTCCGGATTGTCAGTTCGCATTGCGATATGCGGGCTGAACTGGGGGTGTCATTAACATTGTATGACACTCCCCAGCAGTTCGCATATGGCAGTGTGAACTGCCGTGCGAGTTGGTGCGGTGCGGGAACCCGCAGTAAATTCGCTGCGTTCCCGCACCGCAGCAGTGTGAACCCAGCCTGATAGTAGCTGTGATCTGGGTGGCATTCTGAGCTAATCCTGCTCCCAGCATATCTGAAAAGCTCTGTAACGAGCTGCATGTCCTGGGGCTGGGGCTGCTGTGAGGCCGGTGGATGGGCGGGCCCTGTTAGGCCTAGAGAAGCATGGAGCCTGGGAGGGAGTATAATGTCACCCCGGGACTTGATACGGAGGGAGTCAGTGTTGACCGGGGGGTCCCTTGGGTGGTGCTGAGACTTACTGTTGCCGCCAGCATGTCAGCGCTCTGCTGGGTGGGGTTAGTGTGGTCTGTGACATCCATGCTGTCCCTCTGTGAAGTTGCGGTCGCCATCTTGGCCGGGTCAGGGGCCGCCTGATTAAAGAGCAATTGACGGCTCACCTCGCTCTTTTTCGATCCGCTCGTCATGTGTTGGTGAGCTGGGGAGGTTCGGTGAGCCCCGGGGAAAGTCTGGTGCCGGTTCTGCTCGATCTGAGATGTTGTACAGTTTAAAATGGCAACTTTCATATTCATGGGCACATTATTCGTTCCTATCAAACATTTTTCTTTCGGCCTATAAAACACCATTGTTTAGGCCATATGCATTTGGCCACCGTTTTTACGCCCTATACTTGTCTTAAACAAATTTGGTTGTGTAGATGGCTTTGTTACTAGAAGGAAATGCAAACTAGATTCTGTGTAAGGAGAGGACACTCAGCAGCTGTTTTCACATCTGGACACTGGAGCACTAGTGTGGGACACAAGAACACCATTTTTATTAGGGGGCCACACAGGTGCTCCTCTTGTCCCAACATGGCATTTGTCTGCAGCAATGGAGGGGAGTTGTGGAGAGGATGGTCACTTGCCACGTCACTTGTCAGCAGATGCAGTGTGTCACTTGCCATGTCACTTGTCAGCACATGCAGTGTGTCACTTGCCACGTCACTTGCCACATCACTTGTCAGCAGATGCAGCTTGTCACTTGCCATTTCACCTGCCACCGGGTCGAAGGGGGCCCCGTCAGGCCCCATGATTTCTAACAGCCAGGCGGCACTGTCACTAATGCCTGCCAGCAAGTCCTTTCCGCCCACTTTGCTGCTTATTTCAAGGGGATTGATCGGGCCACTAGATGCAGAGAACCAGTGTGTACTTTTACTTCCTAGTGAAGGTGGAACGCACGATGGGGCAGACGTGATGTTATAAGTAGGAAATGATGTAAGATGTGGAAGGCGACGAGGCCATATTTTCCATCTGATGACATCACGTCCACCCCATCGTGCATTCCACCATCACCAGGAAGTAAAAGTACACACCGGAGCTCTGCATCTACTGGCCCGATTGGTCCCTGTGAAATAAGAAGCAGAGCGGGCGGAACAGGCTGGCTGACGGGCGGGAGTTTTCCACCCCTCTGAAAGTGCCGCCCGGGACCCATGGTCCCACCAGGACACATGGTAGGGCTAGTCCTGGTTACCATGTATCAAATTGTAAATTGGTTGCGTCTAACCATGCAACAACAATATATATCCAAATATGAACATCCAGTGACAAATGATTAAAAAAACAAATAAAAAAAAAACTAATAAACAAAATCAATTGTGTATATAAAGTAAAAAAAAAAAGTCCATTCATGTCCAATTATGCCTTATACACGTGGATCCCTTTACAGATGTGATGGTGGGGCTCTTATATGCTTTACACAGATCCTCTTTTCCTCCTCCGTTCCTCCTTTGCTGCCAGTTCCATCAATGTCTCCTCTCATTGCTGGACATTAAAGAGCCCCACCAGCACAGCATATTAATACATATTTAAGACCCACACGGGTGAAGAAAAGTTTAGAGTGGATGTAAACCTGATTCATGAAATTTGAGCCAGGCACATATATCTGTCGTGTTTTGTTATCTCTCTTCAAATCCCTGTGTCTTGTAGCTTTGTCCTGCTCCGTTCCTCTGTTATCAACCTGAGAAGTTTTGTCAAGCTCTCCAAGGCCCGGAGATAGGTGTGTGTGTGGGAGGAGGTTGCTACAAATAGATTAGCACACTGCTAAACTATATACAGGCAACCTCTGCATGTGTGGGGAGGGGGGGTGTGCCTTTCCTCCAATCAGCTTTCACAGTATCTCACAGTGTCTAGCAATGATCTCCTCCTACAGGGAAATCAGGAAGTGAAAATTCTAACAGAATGGGCACTTTCTAAACAGTATATCAGGGTGAACACAGCAGATATACATGTAAAACTTAAAAGGATATTTGTTTCATCCCTGTGTATCATCTGAGGCTGTTCACTTCACTGTGTGTATGGAGGGTTTATATCCACTTTAATATTAAGATCACATCTGTAAAGGGATGCACATGTGGAAGGCATAATTGGACAATAATGGACTTTGTTTTTTCTTCATATACCCAATTGATTTTGTTTATTAGTTTTTTTTCTTTATTTGTTTTTTTTATCATTTATGTTACTGGATGTTCATATTTGGATGCATATTGTTGTAAGGTTAAGCGCAACCAATTTACACTTTTGAATAATTTTGGTGGTGGGATCACACTTTTCTAGTCTGCAGCCTATCTTTTGCTTTTTGTTTTGTTTTATATTTAGGTTTTAGTGATTGAGTAGATTAGGGAGCGTGGGATAACCCACTATTTTTTCTAATGTTACTATGTGTTCTGTGTATTATGTACTATGTATGTGTATTGCTCATTTTTGCAAACTAAACCTATAAATAATTTACAATTACTGTATGCACACTGTAATGCCCTGTACACACGATCAAATTTTCTGACGGAAAATGTGTGATAGGACCTTGTTGTCGGAAATTCCGACCATGTGTGGGCTCCATCACACATTTTCCATCGGAATTTCCGACACACAAAGTTTGAGAGCGTGCTATAAAATTTTCCGACAACAAAATCTGTTGATTGAAATTACGATCGTGTGTCCGACGCACAAAGTGCCACGCATGCTCAGAATAAATTAAGAGACGAAAGCTATTGGCTATTGCCCCGTTTATAGTCCCGACGTACGTGCCGACGTACGTGTTTTACGTCACCATGTTCAGAACGATCGGATTTTCCGACAACTTTGTGTGACCGTGTGTATGCAAGAGAAGTTTAAGCTAACATCCGTCTGAAAAAATCCATGGATTTTGTTGTCGGAATGTCCGATCAATGTCCGATCGTGTGTACGGGGCATTATACGCTGCAATATTTTGCATTTAAAAGTCAAATCATGTTTTTGTTCATTAAAACCCAACACAAGTGTAAGTAAATCTCTCAATTGCTCAACAAAAGCACCCCACTCCCTTACTTTGGAGCACCTACCTGCATTCCTTTTTTAAAGGATAAGATTATCTTTCAAACCTGTTACATATTCCACCTGTGACAGCAGGTGGGGAATCCTCTCCCCTACCTGCTATCATACTTTGAAAATAGCACAGCCATGCAGGGCTCCACCCACTTGGCTGCATCATTCATTCACATTTTCCTGTAAATTAATGCCTACAAGTACTGCCAGCCATTGTGGCTGATGTCTTGTAGTTGTCTAGTTCTCAATGAACTACGAGGGCACTGGTGAGTGTGCTCATAATCCATTAATCTTCCTGCTCTCAGGTAACTGCCTGCCCATATGAGTTATGAGCAGACCGCTATCCTGCATTGTTCTTAGAATAAAAATAACAAATGCACATGTTTTACCTGCAAAAAATGTGCAATTTTTTTTAAAAAGGTGAACTTATATTTTAAATGTTTTAAAGGCAACCATAGTTTTGTTTTGTCTTTAGTTTAGTTACATGCTATCCTTGGGTCCTCTTCTTCTTCCAACTGCAGCAGCAATGGACAAACTTTTATGATGCTAGGTGGAAGAAGAGTGGTGGCAAGGACCGAAGGAGGATGCAGAGTACAACACTAGAACATGGAAAGGCTAATTACTGCTTTGGAACCTTTTTCTTTTTTTCATTTTTTTTTCTTTTTTAAGGGGGTGAAAATTTATGATAACATTTGGATTCTCTGTTCCAAGCCTTTTAACCCCACCACCACTCAGACACTAGGTGCAGGGAGCTTAAACAACTGTCCATGCTCACAGACCAAATTCAGGGAGAGGAAACCACCACATACCAAGCAGGATCACTGATATCCTCATTTATTAGTATGAAGAGTTCACAAACATGACATCTTTCTGGTACTTTTTGTCTTTGTTGTGTCTCTAGATCTTTTGCCATTTTATTTCATGCCTATGACAGTCCCAGCCTCAGGGCCACCTCCATTTCACCCAATAGTGAACTATACACCCTATTGGGTGAAATGTTTTAGTGTTAGACAGTCATAGGCATGTTTATGAACTCTTTATACTAATTAATGTGGAAATAAGTGATCCTGCTTGGTGTATGGCGGCTTCCTTTTTCCTTCATTTCGGGGTGAAAATATAACTGGACTTCTTCTTTAAAACATCTACAGCTTCTGGCTTATATTGTGAGCTTCTTTGTGTTGTGTATCAAGGAAAGTAGATAAAAAAAGCCACTTGAGGTGGTGATAAAATAATATTTTATAAGATAAAGTGTACTCGTGAGAGATAAATGCTTGCATTTCTTAGTTAACTATTTCATGTAAAAAATAGTTGCACAATTTTCCAGTATTCGTATGGCATTATCATTTTGGTGAGAAAATGCTAAGATAAAATAATAAAGTTTAAATAACCCATACAGCTTAGGAAATTGGCAGCAACATATTTTTTGTGAGAACCATGCTTGTTGCTGCAGAAATAGATCATGGGTTTGCGTTGAGAGGCGTTCCTAATTCAGAGATGCTAGAGCCATTAATTACTGTTAGATAGAAACCCGAAATGGATTACTTTTAGTATGCTAAAGTACTGTGCATCATGAGCAAATGGCATTTTTAAAATAAAATACTGTTTTCACATTTTACCAATTTTTGTTATTCTCAGTGCTACTAATCTACTCCATCCTTTTTCACCTACCTGTCCAAATGATTTTTAAACGTAAGTGACGCTCCGTCACCACCATCTTGCTACACCCCGCACTTATCCACAGTAAGGATACAGTGAGAAGGCGCCAAGCGGACATTTTAATACACTCACCAAAGTCATGCATTTCACACTTATTTTTAACAGTAAACTCAGCTTATATACTGAAATACAGTATTTAAAAGTCTGTCTGACTCTTTACATGTTGAATTTTAAAAGCAGTGGCAAGCCTGCTGATCTCACAGGTTTGCTAATATGACAGAACACCACTGCTTTGATAAATTAACATTGAAACAGTCAGACGGATTTCAAAATACTGAATTTCACTATATAAGCTGAGTTTACTGTTAAAAATAAGTGTGAAATGCAAGACTCCGGTTGGTGTAACAAGTTGTCCGCTTGCCGCCTTCTCACTGTAGCCTTACTGTGGACGAGTGCAGGGTGTAGCAAGATGGCAGCGTTGGAACGTCACTTCTGTTACAGAATCTGACAGGTCACCTAATCTGATGAAACACCTGCTCTATGTGTGTCAGCATAGCTGCTTATAGTCCTCACCAGGGGTTCATGTAACAAGGTGACAATGCAGGGCAACAATTTGGAGGCAGAGGTTATTCCATAACAGGAAGTGTCTAAACAAGGACCTTCATGGTAGGATCATCAGGCAGTTTTAAAGGCAAATCTGAAGATTTAAAAAGATTAAGACCGGCATTTAGAGCTACATTAACATTTTTTTTTTCAATAGTTTTTTATTTGTTTTTTCAAACAAATACAGAAGCAATGTTGCTCATATGCGCGGTTATCAAATCCGGTTATGACGTTGGTTAATATGACAGTACAATGTATACATATATAGAGTAGATTACGAACATACTAATAAGCTTGTTTCCTCCAAAAAACTTTCCAATTCAGTTTAGTAAATTGTTTACTCATCCTATATTAATTAAACATCAGTAATATGGGTGGTATGAAAACTTTCTGAAGTCATTTGGTATAGTTTTCAAACCATTTGGTCCAAGGTGACCACGTTGTAATTTCATATAAGTCGTCCTATTCTTTTTCAATAAGAGTTCGTATGTGTACTGGGTATGGGTCATATTTATGATATCAAGCGTTTTTGGAAGCGATTGCCCTTTCCATAGTTTTGTGATGGAGAGTCTGGCTGCAAGTAATACATGTATTGCTACTTTTCTTCCAGCATGTGGTATGCGCTCGATATTCAGATTTAGAATTGCTAATTCTGTGAAGGGGGCTATTTGACACTCTACAATATTGCTTATGATGGAGAAAACCTCTCCCCAAAAACTTTGTATCAGGGGGCATTCCCACATTATGTGTTGGAGTGTTCTTATTTGGCTGCAATTTCTCCAGCAATATGGGGATATATTCCCTTTGTAGTGAGCTAGAGTCGCGGGGGTCAGGTACCCAATTTGGGTTAGCTTTTGGGTTAATTCCCACAAGGCTGTGCATGAAGTGGCTTTGTATATAGAGTTTAGTGCCTTCTTCCATTGGTTTGGTGGGTATTGACTATGTAGATCTCTTTCCCATTTAAGCATGGGGGGATCTTTGTGAATATTGTTTTCTCTCCTAGAGTGGCATAGAAGAGTGAAATGCCTTTAGTACTGTGTGGATTCGGGGATGTTGGCGTGGATCTGAGGATTATGTCTAATGCAGTTATGTATTTAAATATATTGGTAGTAGTTTGAGGGAGGTATGTTATGGTTCGAGATTAATTTGTCAAATAATTTCAAGGAGTCCTTATCAAATAGTATGTCTAGTGGTGTATTGGGATCCTTAGATCAAATAGTTAGGTGGACATCTGAGATTAGGTATTTTAGGATAGTGATTGGGTGGTTAAATTTTGATAATGGAGTGTCAGTCCATGTATTTGTTGTGATTCTCCACCTTGCCCATGCTGATGGTCTAATAGTAGGTGGATAGAGAGAGGGGATGGTAGAGCCAGAATGTATGCTACATAGCCAAAGTTGTTAGTTGTGGAATGGGACTGTCATGTTCTAGGTCTCCCCAGAGTGTGGTTGGAATTGACCTGAACCAATCTTTTAGTTGTGCTAATATTGACACGTGATAGTAGTCTTGTATGTTTGTCATTGTGGAGCCCCCTATAGATCTGTGTTTGATTAATATATTGTGGGCACTCCAGGGCTTTTTCCTTTGCCATATATACAATCAGGTCCATAAATATTGGGACATTGAAACAATTCTAATCTTTTTGGCTCTATACACCACCACAATGGATTTGAAATGAAACAAACTGCAGACTTTCAGCTTTAATTTGAGGGTATTTACATCCAAATCATGTGAATGGTGTAGGAATTGCAACAGTTTGTATATGTGCCTCCCACTTTTTAAAGGACCAAAAGTAATGGGACAATTGGCTGCTCAGCTGTTCCATGGCCAGGTGTGTGTTATTCCCTCATTATCCCATTTACAAGGAGCAGATAAAAGGTCCAGAGTTCATTTCAAGTGTGCTATTTGCACTTGGAGTCTGTTGCTGTCAACTCTCAATATGAGATCCAAAGAGCTGTCACTATTAGTGAAGCAAGCCACCATTAGGCTGAAAAAACAAAACGAACCCATCAGAGAGATAGCAAAAACATTAGGTGTGGTCAAATCAACTGTTTAGAACATCCTTAAAAAGAGAGAACGCACCGGTGAGCTCAGCAACACCAAAAGACCCGGAAGACCACGGAAAACAACTGTGTGGTGGATGACCGAAGAATTCTTTCCCTGGTGAAGAAAACACTCTTCACAACAGTTGACCAGATCAAGAACACTAGGTAGACTTCACCAGATTGAATACGGAGGGTTCACCACAAGATGTAAACCATTGGTGAGTCTCAAAAACAGGAAGGCCAGATTAGAGTTTGCCAAACAACATCTAAAAAAGCCTTCGCAGTTCTGGAACAACATCCTATGGACAGATGAGAGCAAGATCAACTTGTACCAGAGTGATGAGAAGAGTATGGAGAAGGAAATGAACTGCTCATGATCCAAAGCATACCACCTCATCAGTGAAGCATGGTGGTGGTAATGTCATGGGGTGGGCATGTATGGCTGCCAATGGAACTGGTTCTCTTGTATTTATTGATGTGACTGCTGACAAAAGCAGCAGGATGAATTCTGAAGTGTTTCGGGCAATATTATCTGCTTATATTCAGAACTCATTGGACGGCGCTTCACAGTGCAGATGGACAATGACCCGAAGCATACTGCAAAAGCAACCAAAGAGTTTTTTAAGGGAAAGAAGTGGAATGTTATGCAATGGCCAAGTCAATCACCTGACCTGAATCTGATTGAGCATGCATTTCACTTGCTGAAGACAAAACTGAAGGGAAAATGCCCCAAGAACAAGCAGGAGCTGAAGACAGTTGCAGTAGAGGCCTGACAGAGCATCTCCAGGGATGAAACCCAGCGTCTGGTGATGTCTATGTGTTCCAGACTTCAGGCTGTAATTGACTGCAAAGGATTTGCAACCAAGTATTAAAAAGTGAAAGTTTGATGGATGATTGTTAATCTGTCCCATTACTTTTGGTCCCTTAAAAAGTGGGAGGTACGTATACAAAATGTTGTAATCCCTACACCGTTCACCTGATTTGGATGTAAATACCCTCAAATTAAAGCTGAAAGTCTGCAGTTAAAGCAGATCTTGTTTGTTTCATTTCAAATCCATTGTGGTGGTGTATAGAGCCAAAAAGATTGGAAATGTGTCAATGTCCCAAAATTTATGGACCTGACTATATTTAAGCTAGTTTGTAGTGTTTTAAGGTAATATTTAGGGATGTCAATAGGGAGGGTTCTAAAAATATACAGTCATTTTGGGAGGACTGACATTTTAAATGCTGCTAGGCAGCCTGCCCAAGAGAACTCAAATTTGGTTAGAGATTCCAGCTCTTTGGCAAATTGTTGTTTTAAATGGGGTGAAGTTACTGCTAAATAAATATGTTGTACTCTTTGTGAGCCCAGATAGTTAATCCCTGCATCTTTCCAAGGGTATGGATATCGTGATGCTAGAAGATTTCTCAAGATTCTATCTACTCCTATGTTAAGAATATGGGATTTGGTCTTGTTTACTTTGTAGTATGAGATCTCTCCAAAGTCCTTAAGGATATTTTGTATAATGGGCAGGGAAGATGCTGGGTTTGTGATTATAAGGATGACATCATCCGCAAAGAGGCTTATTTTGTGGATAGTCCCATTTTTACTCCAGATATAGATGGGTCGCTTTTTATCCTTTCTGCTAGGGGTTCCGTAAGTAGATTAAAGATTAAAGGGGAAAGGGAGCATCCCTGCCTGGTGCCATTTGTGATTAAGAATGGGCAGGAAAGCATCTCTTCTACATATACCTGGGCTGAGGGCGTTGAGTATAGTGCGGGAATGGCTGCTAATATTTTATCTTGGAACCCAAATTTATTTAAGACTGCCTGAAGGTATTGCAATGAAGAGTGTAACTGTGCTGACCCTAAAAAGTGATATCTACCTTACCACGTGAACAATTTTATCTGTGATTCATAAAAAAAAAATGCTAATAAATTCCTTTATCGAAACTCAAAATAATGAAAAAATAAACAATTAAAATGAAAAATCATGTGTTAACAATAGTCCCAATAGTCCTCTTCACAAAATGCTTATCCGAATCCCATATGCACAAATTCACATCCATGACTTGAAAAAACTTTCACCAATTCATGTAGCACCACCACCTTCCAAAATGGATGCTCACCAGAGCCAAGGAAAAAATGCACCTTTGGTTTAAACTGGGTTAACCACTATACTCTAATAGGTATATCTGAGATTCCCCCAAATTGGTTGCCACTGGTTACTCCTTACTACTCCACATTAGTCTTGGTATCTCATTCAAAGCAGACATCCATCATTGCGCAACATATTTTAAACATTTATTATATTAATAGAGTAAAAATATAGTATATACACTCACAAGTCCAGTGCCTTTAGACCGGCACTGAGTCTTTCCAGCAGTGTGTTTTTGGCACCTAGCTAGAGCCGTTCTGTCTCCTGGGATCAGTGTTTGGTCCAAGCCTCGATCTGGGACGGGTTGTGGCAGGAAGTGACATTGGCACTTACCCAGAAGCCTCTACGCATTTCGCCTTCAATCATGCATTATCAGGAAGCTTCTTGGTGTAGAAAGTGGCAAGTTAGCCTATAGGGGCGAAGTAGAGCTAGCCCTTTGTCAGAAACCATGAAATCAGGCCGAGACATAAGTACAGTTTAATCACACTTGTTTAATAATAAAAGTAAAAAGAAGAAATGTAGTCAAAACATAGCCAAAGTTTAGTAAACTGAATGGATAGTCAGCCAAGCCAGAAGTCAGGGATCAATGTGGTGGAACGGCAAGCAGGATCTGGAGCCAGAAGGGATGTTGGCAAAGCAAGTCTTGAACAGGATTGCAGGAGAATGTTTCTGTGATGTTGACCCGGCGTTTCCCAAGGACAAAAGCAAAGTAGGTTTCGTGATGAGTAGGATATCATCAACAGCTGAGTACCTGTGGAGAGATAGGAACTGGCAATTAGCCGACAGCTGAGCAACCAGCTCAGAGAAGGAAGGGCTGAGCCCAACCCTGACACCCTTACTCCATAAATGAGTTGGTATATATTCTGTCATTTCTGTTGATCGTGATTTTAGACGGTTGTTTCCATCTGTATACCAACTTGTGGTTGCGAAGCGCCTTTGTGATTGTAGTGAGTTGTCCACTGAGGTTCAGCATGTACTTGGACAGGTCTGCATAGATTGTATGTTGTTGTATGGGTTTTATAGGTTTCTTAGAGATCGGGATTCGGCAAGGATTTGTTCTTTAGCATGGTAGAAGTGGATTCTCAAAATTACATCTTTTGGCATGGAGCTTGGGAGAAAAGACGGTTTCGGGACCTGATGAATGCGGTCTATAATGAGTTCCAGAGGTGATGTCTCTGGGAGGAGTAAAGAAGGGATCAGTGGTGAATTTTCTGAGGTCAGCTGCTTGTACTGACTCAAGTATTCCTCTAAGTTTAAGGTTGTTATGCCTCGAACGATCTTCCAGGTCAGCGAGTTTAGCTTTGATCCATTTGCATTCCTCCATTGCATCATCATTTGCTTCTACTAAATCATTTAGTGTAGTAATCATTTCCTCCATGGAATTCTCAATATGGTGTACCCAGTCACCTAGTAAGTGAATCTCGCTGTTTGAACACTTTAAGAAATTCAGCCTGTAAGGAGTTATGGAGGGACAGTAGCATGTCCTTAAGGAGAGTGTCCATGACAGGCTGGTTGGATGTTGGAAAGGATGCTATGGGCGACATCATGGAGGCAGTGAGAGGTGTATATGTATTCTCTTGGCTTACCTCAGGATCTGAGGAGTCCTGATCCAGCCTCATGTGAGCCTTTGCAGGGCTGTTGCAGAGTGGGCTTCATGGATTAGTCATGGAGGGAGACCGGGTTTCCCTATATTCCCCTCAGCCGTGGAGAGATCATCAGGGAGATCTGTGTAGTGTGCAGTGTTATGATGTGAGGGAGCGGGGGCCGGATCACCGGCGCCATATTTCCTGCTCCCTCGTGCAAGCTGGAGGAAGAAAGCAGTGACCTTCTTCGGCTGTCTGGTTTCTTTCATTTTAAGGGACATGTCCTTCAGTTTCCCGTTACCTTGTCCAGCTGCTGGTGTTGGAATTGTCAATGTTAGATGCTTCTGGTCACCGGATTCCCAGAGTCTTTAGCGGAGCTCCACTCTCAGCCATCCATGCTGAGTGTGCGCCGGTCACAACCCCTACATTAACAGTGATTAGGATTAAATTAACTTTAAGCTGCAAGACTTACTGAGCTAATTGAGATAGTTAGCAAAAATAGAAAGAAAATCTGGTAATTTTTTTTATCAAAATATATCATAACATATTCACATTATTCTAGAATTGATACACTAATTTGGCAAAAGGGCAAATAAGGGGTTAGAGATGAAAAATTGCCTTTCTAATTGTTCCAAATCATGTGTGCTGTGTAGAGAAAAAATCTTCATCGTATGCATGTGGCAGTAAACAAATTCCATGTTAGCAAAAAACCAATACCTTGGTTTGAGATCGTTTTGCAAGATGAGCTAATTTTTTATTAATTTTTGACTTGATAAACAAGTGATGTCTTGATATACAAGCAGTGTCATGTCACAACTGAGTATAAAAGAGCAAAGAGGTGCCTCTAAGTGTAGCAATATTGTTACATTTAGTGAAGAAACAACATTTAGCAACTCACATGGTTGATGATTACAACAGGCACATCTAAGTATGCAGGCATCTGGGGTAAAACTGTCCACATAGACCATCCTCTGCACCGCCATCAACGTCATCCCTCCATGAGTGCTTCAAGCCTTGCTTTCAGATCACTCTACTGCTGGATAGTCTTCTCGGCCACGATTGCAGACTGACAGCGGTGGTAACCAGCGGTGCAATGGACAGTCTATGTGTACAGCTTTACCCCAGATGCTTGCATACTTAGATGTGCCTGTTTTAATCGTCAACCATGTGAGTTGCTAAATGTTGTACCTTTATTAAATGTAACCATATTGCTACACTTAGAGGCGCTCTCTCCTCTTTTATACTCTGTTGCTTCTGCTGGAATTTGCTTCTAATCCCCTTGTGTAAGCTGCCATTTGTGGATGGACATTTTATGGTTACACAACCTGGTCACATTGCTATAATCTTTTTATATGGGCTATAAACTATAGGACTTATGAATAAATGGTTGTGGAATGAATCATCTGAGTTTCCATTATTTCTTATGGGGAAACTCGCTTTGATATACCTTTCCTTTGGATTACAAGTATGTTTTGCGGAATGAATTATGCTCACAATCAAAGGTTTTACTATATATATATATATATATATATATATATATATATATATATATATATATATATATACACAGATACTGTATATATACTGTATTTTTTATATGTCATCTGTGCTGTCCATATAAAGTATTGAGATGCTTTCAGAAATGCATTAAAATATTTGTACACATTGTGGGAAAGTGTTGTGTTAGGTGCTTTACATATTTTTTGTTTTACACAGTTAATTGACAGTGACGTCTTACTATTTTGTCAAATCAATTATGCAAACAAATGCAGGGAGGCCCTAGGCTGGCCACTGACTAAGTGTGGGTGTTGCACACCATAAACCGAGATATGTTATTATATATAATATTTTCTGGTTCTAGTATTTCGTCCTGGAATCAAAAGCCCCAGGCAAAAGCCCCATTCAGAACTATATTATTACTTTAGGATGGAGATAACCTTAATAATTATCTTGCATGGCCAGCTCATACTATATGTACTGTCATAGCATACTGCAGCTGCCTCAGGTGCATTTAAAATACATTTTATTGTCACGTATTCTAACTAACTTCTACCCATGTAATTCTTCTCTATTCTGCCCTGACATCTACCAGTTATTTTCACTTTTCCTCTCTTTAATTGAGCTTTTTCCTAACTCCCATGAAGGTAATAGATTTTATGGAGAACTTAAAGAGCTTTTTTATTAGGCAGTACTACTACACCATTAAAATGTTTTTCAGCCATTTCAGATTCTTTTTTAGGTATATGAGCTGTTTTTACTAAGCTACATTATGGCGTTAGGTTTTTGGCTAAATGTACTACTGCAGCTTTATGTCTTTAAAGTGAAAGTGCCATCTGGAGTTTTTTAGAATTAGTTACTATAGATTCAGCTAAACTGTAGATCAGCCCCCTCTGGATACTTAAAATCTCCTAATTAA